>JANEYF010001717.1:407500-582028 GCA_029963845.1 Rhamnusium bicolor
TTAACGTAAACGTTTAGTTTAGTCGACAAAATGTCCTTTTATCTAACAAATTATTTTGTTAACCGAAGAGAAATATGATAAAGTATTTATTGTTTTATGAATTTAGAAAAGATTCATTTGCATCAAACAAATTGTCTATCGAATTTAATAAATTAACAAATAGTTTATCTAGTTCCTTCAACCGCGGCTATTACTTAAAACATATTATTAATATTTTAAATGAACGCTAATTTGATTAATAAAAAAAATATATATTACTTAAATTAACAAATCTATTTTAATCATACAGTATGACGGACCACCGTATAAAGTGACTTTTGTTTAAAACGCAATCCAAAATTATTTATGGCACCAAATATATGAACAGTGCATAATAATTTCAGGAGGGCTATTTGCTTTGGTTTTAATCTGTTCAAATTTTTAATCTCTTTTTGCGTTTTAAACGAACATATTCACACTGACATATTTTCCCTAAAAGGATGAAAAATAGATATTTCGTAAATGCGCTGTTGCCACAATAAATTCATAACACGCTTAGCCAAACCCGCTAATTATTAAATTGGACATATTCAAATGAAATAGGGAAAACAATTATTCGAGGTTTGACTTAGTTGTCGGCTTAGTTAGTTTCTCTTCTCGAAGCATAGTTATTATGGTTGGTCTTATTATTTATAAGGTTGCATTATTGATCAGCCCGGCTAGAACAAAGGACCGGAAGGCAATATGAGCCCCAGTTAAGACGCTGGTCAGCCCGCCTGGATTAGAGCTAGTGGGATTAGCGACTAGTGGACTATACACAGCGCGGTAAGCCGATGGGATTAGGACCGGCTGGATCCGGCAGCCGGATCCCTGAGATTTAGAACGGAGTCGTGAGCGCTGCTTTTACTCACCGCATCTGCATCGCAAGGCCCGAAACATGGCCTTAATAAATGGAAAATAACTCACCGACTTAAAAATTAAGACTACACTCTTTAAGTATATATTAATGGAACGGAAGATTGGAGGTTTTTGTTGGAACATAAGACATAATATATATATATATATATATATATATATATATATATATATATATATATATATATATATATATATATATATATATATATATATATATATATATATATATATATATATATATATATATATATATATATATATATATATATATATATATATATATATATATATATATATATATATATATATATATATATATATATATATATATATATATATATATATATATATATATATATATATATATATATATATATATATATATATATATATAGTTAAAATTATAGATCGAAAGTATTAATAGAGGTAAAAATGAAATAAATGGAAAATAGTAAAAATTACTATTCCAGAAGCAGTGATTACAACAAACTATAAAGGATTGATTCAAGTAATTACTAAAGCAGGACTCCTTTACAGTTTGGTACACTGTTGCAAGCCATAGACCGGTTTCGTGGTTGTTACCTCTCGTCAGTATGACAAAGGCAAGACAGTGTACCCACGAACAAACAAGTCGAGCTCTGGATAATTGGATCAACACAGCAACTTGAAACCTTCAAGACGTGTCTCTCTCTAGTGGCAGCTTATTGTAATTCCTTTGTGAGTCCGGACTTGGAAACTATATGAGTCGAAAGTATTAATAAAGGTAAGAAGACAGTCCGAAACACATGTGTCCATGGTTGCTCTTTTTATGCGGGACTACTCACTATCTAAACGTTTTATTACCTGTATCCCTGTACTGATTTATATGTATATGTTTCCCGCGAGATGATTTTCTCTTATTGCATTGCATTTCCACGCAGGCAGCTTATAGTTAACCTCCGTGGCAAAGTTAGTTGTTGTCCCGTAAACACCAGGTCTTCCAATTGAAGCCCCAAATGTGCGACTAGCTCCTGGTCGTGGTTTTTTTTTGTGTATTTTTTTTCAACATAGCTACACCATGCTGATGAAGACCAAAAGTCAGAAACACATGTGTCCACGGTTGCTCTTTTTATGCGGGAATACCCAATATCTAATGGTTTTATTACCTGTCTCCCGATATATGTGATTATGAATATACAAATAACTTCCAGATAAAAAAGTGTATGTTAAAGTATTTGTTCTATTTTGATTAAGTTTTTATAAATGACGTGTTGTTGCAACTACTTATCCCTGTGCCATAATTTACTAAACATTTGTAATAACGAACCCTGATTTATTATATATATATATATATATATATATTATATATATATATATATATATATATATATATATATATATATATATATATATATATATATATATATATATATATATATATAAATTCAATTTTAACATTATTATATTTCAAATTGTAGCCTTGAAAAGACAATAAATGTGCCACAAATGTACCCTGGCTACCTGTCAGTGGTTTTTTCCATTTGTGTCGTCTTCTAATAAGTTGAGCATATCATTTCAACCTTTTTTCACTGTGCTGAGGAGTACCGTAAGGTCGAAACACGTGTCCACGGTTAGTTACACTTTATGCGCGCATAACCAATTATGAAATTTTTCTATACTGTAATATAATAATCCCGCGATGAAATCTTTTTTTCTACTTATATTCCTGGGTAGGAAATTCCACGCAGGCAGTTTTAGTTGCCTCCGTGGCGTTGTTGGTCGGAATTATTAATTCGCCAAACTTTTACATGATCTATTGGGGGTTGATCTGGATGCCGATTATTAAATTCTGTAGCAGCTTCCCTCGCTGTACGAGAATTATCACCAACTAATCTAACAATTTCCACTTTTTCTGCAGTTGTAAGCATTTTAATTGAAATAAAATATGCTAGAATACAAAAAATCAGACAGTGCCAACAGATTTACTTGACAACTAATCTGACATTTACAAAATTGTCTTTTAGTAGAAACAAAGGAGTCTGAGCATGCTTATCAAAACGAGAAATTTGGGACTGAAATGTTTTTCCTCAAAACCTCATTTTTTTTAGAATTTAACTAAACTTCGGATTCAGGATTTTTGAATGATTTCGAACAAGTTTTATTAATAAAATTTTTTGATTAAAAAATACCTACTATGACTTTATGATTTCTTTCATAATTTAGCATCGTAGATGGCCTTGCAGTTAAAGATGAAAAGTGATTTTGTGGTCTTAAATAGATCTTGGTGACCTCTATCTTTTGAGATCAGTTTGATTTAAATCGGACAAAAAATAAAAGAATTATTAAGCTGTTATTATATATATATATATATATATATATATATATATATATATATATATATATATATATATATATATATATATATATATATTATATCATTATATCATTCGGGGGCGCTTAAGTAGTGTACTCAGATTTTTTGTAAAAAAATAGCTAATACGATTTCTTTAATTCTCATCCTTAAAAAATTACGCAGTAGGCCTTGATTTTGTAAAAAAAACTTTGTGCACTTCGTCTTAAAGTACAGTTTTTCCCGCTCTACAATCCAAAGAAAAGTTAGTCAAAATCGGACGATAAATACAAATTTTATGGGGGTGTCCCGCTTTCAATTGGGTCACACTGTATTTATATAAAAATATAGGAAAATTGAAGTATTTTAATCAAGCTGTAAATTGAACTCATAGATGCCAATCACTACATGATAGGATTATGCTGTTTTTGAAATGATTAGCTGTATTAATTTCGTCTATAGCTAAGATTCACCTTATTCGCATGACGTTATATACTTTCCTTTGTTTGGCAGCAATTCAAGTAAGCTCAAGTCGACTGAACTAATCCTTAAGACGCGGGGCTAGGTCTAGGTTGCTCTTGCTAAAGCTCTCTAATATGCAGAAACCTTCTTAACCTAACGAGATTAGCATAGACAGGGCAGACCAGTGGGTCTAATTCCTCTTCGTGCGGGTTTATTATTTGATGTCGGTGCCGAGGACTCTCGCCTTGCTGCCACTTCCACTTGCCTTTTCGTTGTCGGTGACGTTGTTAAAACACCAATCTAACTCGTCAGATATCCGATACTTGTTCAAGATGACGCTAAGCCAACGTATTCCGTTCTAGTTAAAGTATTATTTGTAGAGAAATTATAAGTATTTTAAGATTACTTTGCAGATCTTGCGGAATAAATAACAAATGAAATATATACATGGTTACTATGCGGTCAACAATTTGTTAGCAGGGTCTTCTTTAAATTGAAAATTCCTATAATTCATAGCGGCTTTAGATAACATACAGCTGATTATAAACTTATTTGCAACATGAAAAAACGTCGGCTTCTTTGATCCCTTTACCGTAGTCAAAGATGTTGACATTTTTTTACGTTGTAAATAAGTTTGACAAACTATATATTATGCATTTCCTTTACAAACATTTTTTCAAATACTGAAACATTATGTACGATTATCAACCATGTACACTGTGCACAGAAAGTTGAGGTTATTTTCATAAAAGGATTGGACTAAAAAAAATCGTTATGGCCCCTCCATAACGATTTTTTTCCGATATTCGATCAGTGGAATGCAGCAACACTGATCGAGTCTGGCATATGGATGGATACTTCGTCTAATAGTCGGTAGCCTGTCAACAGAGTTTATCTCGAGAAGCCCGTTAGTCCCCTAGCAGGCGGTGAGGCGAGCCCAGATGGAGGGCCTCGGAAGTGACCTACCTAGGAGGCTTGCGATTCTGCCAACAGTGCGGGCAGGCCCAAACTGTGGGTTAGTTGGCAGCCGAGGACCGTGGTTCGGAGTCCACGCTAAACAGGTCATTAGTAAAACATGTAACTACTACTACTAAACAGTTTTTATATCTACACATTTGTCTATATGCTTACAAATATAAGTTGCAAAGAGTAAAGGCTTTCGTGTACCCGACATCAACGCGACGCGTACATTACCAGGTCGCCCTTTGAACTGATCAGTGATCAACAAAATATACTACGTAAACAACTAGCCAAAACTGCGCCTATGACTGTGGTTGCAGGTAAGCAACTCTAATCATAAAATAAATTAATGCGGCCTAGATCCACACATTATTGAAAAAATGCATGTTGATTTTCTTAATTATATGTCTGTTGGTTTGCCGGTGACCAACAAGGAAAATAAAAATGATAAATTCACATTTCCAAAATGTCTGCAACCAATAATAATGCCAGGGTTGATGACAAATGAGTTGTATAAATCTCAATAAGATCTGAAAATGAGATTCGTAAAAACTTACTTTTGGTTTATTTATTGTTATGTGTGACATTTCAAGATAGGGAAAACCATCCATGCCGTAGTTTTTCCACGAATGTTAGATAATTGCCAAAAAACTGAAGAAACTGTGACTTAACCAAATCGATGATAATTAATTTCTGGGATACAATTAAAAATCTTAAGTTATCCTTGAGATCATTTGGTCAATCACGCCCCTAAAAAATAAGAAAGGCGTTTATTACATTCAAGTACTTAATCACGCTATTTCATTAACTAAACCGCGTGGTATTTAAATTATATAAATATAAAATATTTCGTCCTGGTTATTCCGTAAAATAACTTTATTTTCGCGAGTTCTAGTTTAAACAGTGTGCAATACGCGACATTTGCAAAATCTGTTTTGACTTCAGTAAAGCTTTTGTATAAGCGTTATGGGTCACAGTCCTTTCCGTTAGTACACATAGAGATTTTTTCATAATACCATGGTACCAGTTTAATAATATTACAAATTTCACCGAGCTCGTTAATCATTTTGCTGAGAAAACCGACCTTAAAATTGTATTTTTAACAAGTATATATATTTTTCAATATCACTTTAAAGCCATCTATATTTTACACCACGCGCCGCCACTGGAAGTTACCCCGTTACAGAGAAAACTTTTAAATTAATCTTAATGGGTGCATTCAGCCGATTCAACGGTTGAGGTAGCACTAAGCTAAGCACTACTCGATTTGAAAAGCCAGTAAGAGGCAGCTACCCAACAGTTACACACAACAGTTGAGTCGGCCGAATGCAACCGTTATAATCGATTTAATCAAATTACAACCTCTCTCTGCTATATATCTTTTGAAATGGTCACAATGAGAGTTTAGCACCACATCTAAATCTAAAGTATTTTAAATGGGCATAAGAAAACCGCAGAAACTCCTCCATCTTTTTAGGTGAAAAGGAAATGAACAAGTTCTTACTATAGCGGTACATTAACTGTCATCTGTTCACTGCTATCAATTGATCTGTCTGTCTTTCTTATCACTGGTTACTTTTCCGCTTTACACATTCCCATTAAATTCAGTATGGCTGAAGAGATTCCGCCCTAAAGTATCGTGAATTGCGATCATCTGCCCTTCGCTCTACGTAAACTGCCTACTTCTGCTTAAAGTATTTATCTCCATCACGAGCCACTTTTTAACTCTGCCCTGACGGATCATTTGCTAACTGAGATATGCCACTGCATGAATTAATGCTCCTTTCTGAATACTCGACAAAGATGGAAATTGGCGACCAACATTATCGTTTAGCACTTTATATACCTACTTAGTAAAAGCAGCATAATCAAACAATAATCGTTATTTATCTTCGCAAAAAACATTTTTTTGTTTGGATAAAAAATCTATCTATGCATCTATATATTATTTATTTGTTGACTGGTAACTTGCGTTAGATATCGTCGATTTACTATTTGGGAGGTACGATGTATGTTAAAACGTGTCAAAAGCAACAAGAAAATATTACGAAAATGAAAATAAATACACAGGGTGTTTCAAAAACATGTGCCAGCGCTTAAGCGGAGATTTCTTACTCAAAAAGAAGGCAACATGGGTCCAAAACGCTTCGTTACTGAGAGCAGGGTGTTAAGTTTTCTTATTTTTTCAGTTTTTTCAAAATATCTTCGAAACGATTTTAGCGATTCAAATAATATTAGATCGTGAAAAGTACTTAAATACTAAATGTTTTGGTATTAAAATGGTGTGGATAGCTTCATCAGAGGCATGTGTAAGGGCTTGCAATTAATTTTTTTTTTTTTAAATATGTACAAGGTAGGCAAATTTCGATGTTTGTATAGGGTAACTCGGTAACTGTAAGAGATACAAAAAATGGAAGAATTTGCTATCGTCTTTTGTTTTCGAATTATAAACAAAAGTTAAATTTTTCGACTTTTAGACATGTCAATATCTTGGTTGTTTGTAAAGTTATGAAGAAACTAATTTTACATTGTTGTATAATACAGTGGCGTCGAGAAAATTTTAAGAAAAAGGTGCAATTTCGAGTTATGGCATAAAGTTCTATTTTTTAAAATGGGACTCATAGTTGGCTATGATTTAGTTAAAAAGGACATTCTTATACCTAATATAAGGAAGCATAGTAATCGTGATTTTTTTTCGACCTCGAGATTTTTGATTGATATGTAAGTTTTGACCCTCCTGAATCTATTCTGACTATTTCCCGAATTATGTCTGTCTCGTGTGTTTGTGCGTGTGTGCGTGTGCGCGTGTGTGCGCGTGTGCGCTTGTGTGCGTGCGTGTGCGTGTGTGTCTAAAAGTCGAAAATTCGAACTAATGTTTATAACTCGAAAACAAAAGACGATAGAAAATGTTTGTTTTCGCCCGTGAATTTGTGTCAAAAGAAGAGATCGAGAATGTGTCTTCCATTTTCTTGTATCTCTTATAGTTACCGAGTTACCCTATATAAATATCGAAATTTGCCCACCTCGTACATACGCCACTGACTTTTTTACTTTTTGATTGTTGTATGAAATGTCCATCAAGACGGATTGGTAATAATAATCATGCAATGCAATTTTAGCTCAGAATAGAGCAAGTGTGGACTGTTTTGTTATTTGTTGGTAATAAATGCTAATAAAAAGATACAGAACGGCGATCGGCAGAACTCAGCGGCTTACCCTTTCTTTTGTCCTGCAGGTGACAACTTCTGGGGTCCTGAATGTCGGCCGGCCGACGAAACGAATGACTGTAGAACCCTAAATAAATAAACAAGTTCTGCACTTTATTATTAGTAGGCACTGATCACTCCAAAGTTTAGATTTTATTTTAAGCAAAGGTACAGGCGCGTAATTGTTCCTGTTAGCAACGTCCAAGAAGGTCAAAATATTAATAGTAATGTTTCTTGTCACCACACATTTTTTAAACTTAAGTTCTAAATTCCCTCTCTAGAGGGCAGTAGCCTTCAGCCATTGGAAACTGCCTCACAGACGGCGCGAAAATACAAGTAAATATAAGAATAAAATAATAGCAGCTATTTTGGCTTAAACAACAAAAAAAAGTAAACTGAAAATTAAACAATTGTAGTTATTGTTAAGGTTACCTCTTGATATTTTTTCGATTTCGGCCTCGTTTAGTATGATATTAAATAGGTACCCTACATAATAAAATTGCAATTATCTCATCAAAAGGTAAAAAAAGTCAAGAGATTTTGATCTTGACTTGAATTTGATTACTTAGTTGTGATTACAAATCTGCAAATATATTTTTCTGAGATAACAAATATACAAAATTGTTTCTGTTTTGACCATTACAGACTAAATTTTCAAATAATAATATGTATTAGAATGTATGCTGATAAGAATATATATTAAATTATGATTATTAGAAAAACGAAGAAAATAACATGTTTATAAAATAAAAACAAAATTAAATATTACAATTGACAAATTTAGTTGTAAACGATTTTCCCGTTTAAAATTCTGAAAAAATCCGTGCAATAACAGAAAAGATCAAAGATGACCCTGTATGACACGTATGACACGAAAGGGTCAAAGATTACCCGGTATGAATATGAGATTTCACACACTAAGTAGTAGTAACAGCTACTTATTTTACTAGGCAAGTAGGCCACAATGGGCCCTTTTTACCTAGGGACCTACAGTTTATCGTGGACTCTGAACCACAGTCCTCGACTGTTAACTAACCCACCGCCTGGGCCTGCCTGCCTGCATCGCTAGCAGAGTGGCAAACCTCCTGGGTAGGTCTGTTCGACCCTTCACCGGGGCTCGCCTCTCCGCCTGCATCAGGCTAGCGGCCTTCCCGGGATTGTCTGCTGACAGCCTACCGACTGATAGACGAGCTATCGTTCATCCATTCAATTGCCGGACTCGATCAGTGCTGCTTAACTTCACTGATCGTATATCGGAAATTAAACGGATGTCCATACCTCATCCCCATTTTCAAACACTAATATATTCTCTGGTACGAACAGTCAAATTTGGGGGTAAAAAATAAGTCAGAAAAAAATTTAATCTTCGCGTGGCCGTATCTCGGAAACGGACGATCGTACACCCAAATAGTTCACTCGAATTGTTCTTTGTTCTTTTGGCAACATTTCTGTAAAGCATAATAGTACGTACGTCGATGGCTAAGAATGTTACGGCCTGACTACCACGACGATGCAAATCTGACGATTTTGCACCCGTTTCACATCGTATATTTCGAAAACAGCAACTTTTACGTTCACGCCGCTTAGCCATTCGTTTAAAGTCGTCTTTTTACATCACCCATAATTTTTTTCAGATTTTTTACCGATATTTGGAATTTTATCATAATTACACGTCGTTTTTTATTACATGAAATTAGTGGAAATTTTTAATTATTTCACGCGTTTAAAATTCTGAAAAGGATATTTGAAAAATTTTAAAAGCGATTTATAGATTTAAGTTGAATACCTAGCGAAAACGTAAAAGTATTGGAAATAAATAATCGACTATGGAATAGAGAAAATATGTTATTCAAAAATAAGTTGTGAATTCACTGAATTCCTTTGGAAATGCTAATTGTTGTGTTGAAAATGTATGAATATTTCAATGTTTAGTGGCATATTATCGCACTCTACATTATTAATGTTTTTCAATATTTTTCTTTCATGTTTAAGTAAACACAAACTATATGTATTTTTTTCTTTTGTTTTAGCGAAGTCCCTGCCAGTTCACTGCGTCGTAGAAGCAATTTGTACTCTGGATGAAAACCGCTCACTTCAGCATGGTGTGTGGAGACGTCGCCCGATGATTGAAATTGACACTTATGTCATAATCCCCGTCGGTACTCCTTTCCATAATTTAGTGCAAGCTGCACTTGTACGTTTGGGCTACTCAGCTGAAAGTGCGGCCGCAGCAAAGGGCTCAGTTTTAATAAAAAACTGGAAAGCACTAACTTTTGATCAAATTTCGGATGATCCTCTTATAACTGTAGGCGATATCTTGGGAGAACTCTCCACTGTTGCTACCTTAAGGATACAAGTTTTTAGAGGGAGACCAGGAACCTTAACCGATATTAAAGACAAACTTCTAAGATTTCTTCTACTACAGTCACACGGGTTACTTCTTTCATCTGGATGTCCGCTGGATGAGGTATGTTATACAAAATACGTTAATTCAACCGACTCAACTGTTGGGTAGCAATTGCTGAACTGGTCCATTCAGTAGGTAGTATTCATTAATGATACGTTGAGATATCGAGGCCATTGTATTTGTAATTTTAAAATGCTTGAACATAATAAAAATAGTCTATGTATAGGAAAATATAATCATTGTTAACATTTGATGTAAAATTCTAATTTTCGTTAAAAAAATGGGTGGACATATTTTGGACAAACTTTCACAACAGATTATTTCGCTGAGGGTAACAAAACTGTTGACAGTGATGAATAAGTGTTGGGCATGTCAACCCAGGCTTTCTGAATCCGTTGTCAAAGATCGTATAAATTATCGAGGGATGTGGTATATTACCCAGCTGGCAACCAATTATATCCAACCATGTTCTATCGATGATAACTCCGAAGAACATGCAGTCCATTTGGGCCATTGGGCTCAATATACTTTGTAGTAACCCTTGTAGTATAAAGAGAAATATTATCTTGCTAATAAATTGGGATGCACAGCCCTCTTTGATATCAAGCGGAAACAGGTTTCAACATGTTCGTTATATAGCCAATGGCGTTTCTAGGGACTAAAACCAAAGGTAAATCTTCCACCCCAAACCACTACTTCCTGGGTACGAGCAATATGACGAACCAATGACAGTTCCAAAATCCTACGTTCGCCACGGAGAAATAACACCCTTCCACATTCATCATGAGTCCATTGACTCCCATATCACATTTCTATAGTTCACGCTAAAATTAAGCTTAAATTAGTTGGTGAGCACATACAATGTTGTCGTTAACTATTTTCTGTTGAATGACAAGTATTGTTATTAGATCATTGATTGAACATATTCATTAATTAGCACTAACATTTTCGATATCAATTCATAGCACCCCAGTCTGAATTATTTGATTGTATTGGTGTTAAAATTTTAAAGATAATTTCTTTATTACTTTTTGTGATGACGTTATTTTTTAGCTGAAAATTAATGATTGCAAATACAAATTCTAAAAACTTTTTAAACTATTAACTTGTGGTATATAGGAACGCGCTGGTGTATAGCGCTTAGGAGAGTGTAGTGGGGAATCGAGAATCGTTTGCTTATGCCGAGGGCACTTATTTGCCTGAAATGTTTACTCTATTGCCAATTAAGGAAAATACCTCTCAATATTGATTGATAAATTTTAAATTAAAAAGCATTATACATATGCTAGAGGTAATGCTCCCAGATTAAGTATCTGTTTTTAAAATTACGAAAAAATTGTTGATGTAAAATTTGTGGCTTAGAAAGGTGAGATAATTAGATTATACAACAATATCTATCCCAAAATTAATTAAGAGTTAATTCTTCACGCAATCATACACACCTCCAAATTTGCAAGGCATGCTTAGAATTAGGTGGTTTATGTCTCCTTGAGGTATTGTGACCCAAATTATCTGAACCTGTTGTTGTTAGTGCCGACGGTGGAATATACAGTATTGAAAAAAAATTAGAAAGCCTGCTTTGGGTGTGTGCATAAAGGATAAAAATAGCAAAGTAATGCATGCGACAGAAAGAGAGTTATACATCGCTGTTGCCTTCTTGTACGTTATGTTTGCGAAATAACGAGGATACGCCTCATCGTACACCTTCCCTTTCTATACACAGTTTATTTATTATAAATATGACGCCTTGATGATTCAAATGCTTATGCAAACAAACTGCAAAGTATGCAAATATCATTGATGTGCTATTGACGTCCACACCCCACACGCAGTACTGGAGTAGAATTGAAATATCGAAAGGCGTGGCTAATCCCAAAATGGCTTCTTCTTCTATTTAATTTCATAACAGAGTATTAGGTAGTTATCTTAGGAGCTACAGAGGAATAATATTATTGGCTATCAGACACGGCGAATGACGTACAGTAATTGTTTATTCTATTTACAATAAACTGCATGTGAAAAAGAAAGAGTTAAGATGAGGAGTGCCCTCATTACTTCGCAAACACAACATACAAAAAGGCAATGACGATGTATAAGTCTCTTTCTGTCGCACACATGACTTTGCTATCTTTATCTTTTATGCAGACACCCAAAGCAGACTTTCTAAATATTTTTTTCCAACACTGTATGTTCGATTCGTTCGCATAGCATGTGCCATACATCTTCAATTGGCGAAAGATCAGGTAATCTAGCAGGCCACAAAAGAACGTTCACATCAGCAATTTCCTGCTTACGATAGCAGGTAGCAGGTTTTCCGACAGATCTTGTGATTGTACTTTTGTACATTCATGATCATTTCTAAGGAAGATTAGAAGGAATTTGCTAGCATCTGTTGCATCCTATACCTTAGTCCTTCGAGTAAGTGCTTCTCCTGTTCAACACTAAACTGAATATCTGACCTTTCTCCACGTTGACAGTGAACCCTTCGCCGCTCGTCATCAGCACAGAAACAGAATGGGGATGCATCACTAAACAATATCCGATTTCATTATTCACCCTAAAATTGAGATGAAAACTGTAGCGTCCTATTTAAAAATTCAAAATTGCACTAAAATTGTTATCGACGACTGCAAAACCTGTTATTTTGCAGTTTTATAATACACTGACCGGTACAAAAAAATGAGACAACAAGAAAGATTGTTACATTTTTAAATACAATTTTTCTCAGTGTACACAAAATATGTAGAATCATTTGTTTTGCATTCTTGCAGCTTTTTTGTTCATTTTCTTCTAAATTTTTTTCTTTTCCTTTAAAGACTTTTAACATATTTAATCACTATAAGAAATCAATCTTTAGTATTGGCTTGCATTCTGCCGATTGTTTAAGTGCTGGTAATTTTTGAAAATGCCCTTTCTTTGGAAGATTCCGCTAGATTAGTTGCTTTAATTGATACTGGCTTTTGCATCCGCGAAATCGCTGAGAGATTGGGTTTTTTCGATCCAGTGTCCAGTTGTCGCTTACGAGAAACTGGGGGTTACCGCCGAGGGCCGGGATCTGGAAGAATCTGAAGCACAACTCCTCGTGATGATCGATTCATCGTAATTCCTGTCCTGCGAAATCGACATATGATTGCCGTTTAAGCAAGGAATGAACTGCAAGAAGTGCGTCAAAATCAACGTTAGCGATAGAACTGTTAGGAGAAGACTAGTTGAAGCAAATTTATCTGCTAGAAGGTCGGCAACAGATCTTGAGCTTCTCCGGAGCATCGTGTGGCCAAGCACAATTTCGAACGCGAACATCTCAACTGGCATTGCAGCAATGTTATTTTCTCCGATGAGTCCCCATTTACCCTGAGGTCTCCAGACGGACGAGAGAGAGTGTGGAGAAGACGAGGAGCAAGATACGCGCAATGCAACTTTAGTGAAAGGGCGAGCTTCGATAGTGGATCTGTAATGGTGTGGGCTGGCATATCTTACGCGGCTCGCACGTGGATATAATTGTTAGAAACTAGCTCCATGATTCGGTATTGAAGCCCTAGACTGACCAGCACGTAATCCTGACTTAAATACCATAGAACACGTATGAGATATGCTGGAAAGGCGGATTAACCAACATCATGGTCAGTTGTTAACATTGCGCAGCAACTTAAGGATGCACTACAGGAAGAGTGGGATAACATTCCACAAGAGGCCATTCAACACGTAATTGAAGGCATGTAACGTAGACTTGTGAGTGTAATCAGAGCTAGGGGAGGTAATACTCGTTATTAAATAAAGAAATTTGATTTTATAATCACCTATTCTTTCGTGTCATGTACCCACATTCTCGTCGGACATTATTTATCCTTCTAAAATAACTATGTTTTTAAGCGAAATGGTTTAAAAAATACACCAAGAAACAATTTGACACATTTTGTTTACACTGAGAAAAATTGAATTAAAAATGTACCAATTTTTCTTGTTGTTCCACTTTTTGTGCCGGTCATCGTATAATTGATATGGACATGCTAATTTATAAAATACATAATTTTTTTTACACGTAAAATTAATAGGAAATTTTGTAATTTGTAATTTAACGGAAAATGCCAAATAATAATACGATGTATTATTACTCGCAATATTGGTTAGTTACATTTTTTATTTTATTTCTTATTTTATATATTAAGAGACTATTAAGAGACTAATATGGAAATTTAGAATATGCTTTCTAATAGCATATTTTTGATTATTCTGTGAAATTTCTATTTAACCCTTTGAAGTATTTATTACTCTTTAAGCTTCTAACATGCATACTGCATACACCTATGGTAAATTGAAGCTCAGAATTTTCTATAATAATGTGCATATTGTAATAAGGTGTATTATACGCGAGTCTCGCTTGGCAATGGAGTTGGTTATGAGATGCCCGTCTTAAGAATTAAACGGGAATGAATGTATTAAGGGTGCACAGAATAGCTGTAACCTTGCTTTTAATAAGATTATGTAGCATTATTTCATGGTATTAATGAGATCAAAAGCCTTCTACATCATACAGCACGGAGTAGATCTGAATCCCACCCCACCCCAACAACAATGTCTTAGAAGAGAAGTCTTCTTCAATTGATAAATATAAAATACAACACTTAGCGAACTGAAACGAATGAAATACTGTAGCTCAGGTAATACGTTCATATTTTATATTAAAATACGACCTCACTGCATATTTCTAAATATAATTATGACTGCATTTATAAAATACCTATTGACATTTTTGGGTACATCGAAATAATTGTGAATAGTAATTTAAGTATTTCTATTCCAGTTTAATTAGTTGGGGTACTTCACTTAGTTTCTCAAACAGTTGTTAACAGTTCTTTTCTGTGAGAATTTTTTTTCCTCTCCCTCTATATCTCTTCTCTTGAAGATCCGTGTATAGTTTTTGTATAGCTGGAACATTCTTATGATTACTAAGGTCTGCGAATAAATAATATATGACGTAAAAGCCAGGGGCTGATTCAGGACACTGCGCTGATATACACATATAAAGTTATGATAAAGGATATATTACCTTTTATTTGGCGATTTTGTAGTATCCAAAATAACAGGAGCCATATATATTTCACTGAAAGCACAATCCTATGCAAAATTCTCAGCCCCTTTTGATGAAAAACAAAGTTTTGAAAATTCTTTAGAAGATCGAATAGATGTCAAATATGTGAAGTATAAACTGACAAAACCAAAAATTCCTTATAACTCGTGAATGGATGTAGATATCGAAAAATTAAATAAAAAAAAACACCCCCACATTTACCCTGCTTGACTTTGGCAATCTACTATCCTGTACAAAAGTCTCAGTCACTTTGGACAGAAAAACAAAAAAAATTTGAAAAAGATCGAATACATTTTTGTTGGCTAGCCACAGGCGCTTTAATTGCTGGTTACGTCTCTGCTGTAAACACATTAGGTACGGTAGATTCGTACCAAAATTATTTTTTATCGCCCTATGTTAACCATAGATCATCTAATAAGTAAAAAAAATATTTATATCCACAATCTACAGGATTTCCAACCAACTGAATACGACGAATGATATTGATCAAAGAGATCCACTCCATAGATGTAGGTAGGAGTTATAAATCTGCGATAGCTTTTGTCGCGATCCGTTTTATCAGTGTATAATACCTGTGATTTTTTCTTGAAAACGCATTTTACCCCTCTGTCTTCCATTTACAGGTAGAAATACTTTCGTCAGCTGTGTCTTTAAGTTTGTCGAATTGTACCACATGCAAAAATTTGATTTTTTTAACGCCTTATTTATTTAACGTCCTGGCGGAATTTAGCACATTATTCCCCCACTCAACCAGACAGACACACACACACATACACAACAACCATTCCCTCAGAAATTTGCCAGATGCCGCAGCTGAGACTCGAACTCAGGAGAGCTAGACGTGTCTAGTCGTGTTCTGCCACACAACAACGCTTCTAGCCAACTGTGTTACCATTTCGGTATTTTAAAAACGCCACTATACATCCATACCCTAGCCAAGATTCAAACTTGGGACTACTTGGTGTGAAGCCTAACGTATAAGCACTGAGCTACTGAGCCGTTTGCCATATAATTATATATGTAATTAAGTGGCTTCGTGGTTGAGTGGTAAGAACATTTGCCTCTCACCCTGGAGTTCCGGGTTCGATCTCCGGTCGAAGAGCGAGAAATTAACTCTAGCATACTCAAACATTGGGGATTTGTCCATTGTCTCTAAATGTGTATCCCTCTCCCACACAAAGTATCTTGAGGTTCCTTCAGGGATACAGAGAGTTGTATTACCTGTGGTGTTTTAATTTAGTTTAATTTTTGAAATACGAGTATTGTGAAAAAAAGTCAGATGTTTACCATAGGACAAAAAACGTAAACTCAAAAGTGGAATGCAGAAACCCAAGCACCATTTTAACGTTGTACCAACGTCGTCCGACGCGTTCTGACATTGCTAGACGACATCGTAACAACAATTATCCGACTCACTTTTGCACCAACTCGGTGGGTAAAAATCAGGGTTGCTACAACAACATTGGCATGCGACTGACAGTGATGATCAACGACGTCGTTTAGCGCTGCATGGAAAATCAACTTTTACATGTCAAAAGCGAAGTTTTAATATCATTTTTTTTAACTAAAAACATTACTGTTAGACTTTTGGACCACTTGGGTTACTGGAATCGACACGACAACTCTTCACGCTTACACTTTGTTTTCAATAGGTTTTAAGAGTTTTATGGTACCAACATTTTTCAACGCGGACCGGTTCATGGTAAAATATGGACATTGTAAACAGAAAAATCAAGTGCGCCCTCAAATATGAGTTTTTAGAAAAAAAATTGTTAGACTTATTTCTTGGATACACAACTTTGAGTGACTTAACTGTCCAGTCAACACACAATGTAACGATTACTTAGTGGTTTTAAACTTAAAGTGGCATAGCTAGATTGACCAAAATCCGCATTTTTTTCTTCTTATTTTCATCAACATCACAATGGTGGACAACAGTAAGTATGTACGTTCATCCGCGAGCTGGTCTTGAAGATATGATGGAGTTATGTAAATTGTAAAGCAGCATCGGCCGTGTTTATCCAGTGTGTCTGGTTAAAATGAAGACACCTAGTTATTTTCGTAATTTTTTGAAATCCAGATTTGAGCTTTGGCACAATTGTAGTCCTATATAAGACATAGATTTCGAGGCAACCAACTTAAATTTAAGTAACAAACTGAGACAACGGCAGCCCCCCAAATGGGACCCATGCCGGATATTTTGCGTCGCGTTGAAGATATGGAAAAAAGTTGTTCAGAATCTAATTTTGAGTAGAATACCAAATATCATTACGAAATTAGCATTTTTAGTTTTTTCAATATCTGTCTGCAGTTTACACACGGTGATAATTTTGGTTTGCAATTTAATAGGATACCATTGAATTGGAAAAAAAATTATTGAACAGAAGTGTCGATTTGACAATAAATACATTTTAAGAGAAAACAAATAATTAACTTTTGGTAATTAAAATAAGTAAAAAACAACAGTTTAAAGTAACAATCAGTTTTTGAGATAATTACTCATTCCATTTATTTAACTAAATATTTTAATTAATTATCGGATGTAGCCTCTCAACTAATCCTCCTTCAATTTGAATACATTTCTCAATTCTTTTACGATTATGACTGGCGACTCTCCTCCGCTCTGGAATTCCTATTTTGCGACAGGCTCATCTTATTTTAGCACAAAGTTCTTCTCTATTTCTGGGCCTTGTTGTGTAAACTTTATTCTTCACTTTCCCCAGAAATAAAAATCAAATGGTGTAATATTGGGTGACCTAGGAGGCCAGAGTTCAAAAGTACTATTTCATCCTATCCAGCGCATTGGAAAATGTTCGTTCAACCACTGACGAAGAATTCTGGAATTATGTATTACGCACCATCTAGCTGGCAAACTATCTCCTGTCGCACATTAAGAGCAAGATTTTCAATTGCATCCCATAATTCCGTATCGAAAAAGTTAACTAAATGCTCAGTATTTGACTAGTTATTAAAGAAAAACGAACCAATTACTCGGTCTCCTAAAATTCCACACCATACGTTAACTTTCTCCGAATACTGATCTTTACTATTAATAACCCAATGAGAATTTTCTGCAGCCCGGTATCTCCAGTTTTGAAAAGATACCACCCCATTAGTGGTAAATGTAGCCTCATCAGTAAACAAAATTTGATTTAGAAAATTTCCGTCGTCTAAAAAATTTCCCAAGGCCCACTAGCAATAATCTAACCTTTTATTTTTATCACGTTCTTTTAAAGTATGTAGAAATTTTGGCTTATAAGGCTTGATTTTATGATGTATGAAACATCTTCTAATTTTCTCCTTGTCGATATTCAGTTGAGGCGCTAAATCCTGTAGACTCACTCTTGGAATCGCTTGATTTGCAGCTAAGTTTACGTTATCTTCAGGATGCGGATGTAATAGACGAGGTTGATCATTCTGAGTTCTTTTAATAACACTGTCAGTTTCATTGACAAGAGTTTATGGCGGCTGCAGTTCCATGAGTAATATCGACTCGTAAAAGATGTCTTGCGGCTACTTCTCTGCTACTACGAACCGCATCACCAAATAACCTTATTATTTCGATTTTTCCCTCAAATGTGAACTAGAACTTTACACAATATAACTCAAAGTTTTGTCAGATTGACATTTAATTTAATCATAGTTTTTGTGTCCATGGCATCCTATATCGAGAATGGGCAACATTTGGGGGGCTGCAGTTTGTTACTTAAATTTAAGTTGGTTGCCTCGAAATGTACATCTTATATAGGACTACAATTGTGCCAAAGCTCAAATCTGAATTTCAAAAAATTACGAAAATAACTAGGTGTCTTCATTTCAAATGAGACACACTGTATATGAATCCTTGTAAAATATGCACCATATATACTACTCCTTAATTGTAAAAAGTGGTTGAATATCTGCTGGTGGTGAAGTCAGATTGTGTCATGTGTCAGATTTGATGACGAAAGGCCATTAGATAATGACGGCAATATTCTGCATGTAAATCAAATTTTCATTTACTAATGGTTATCTTAAGAGATTTATGATACTTGTCTATGTAGGACAAAACACGACTAAGTACAATGCAACAAGTTGGTATGTTTACTATTTGATTTAACATGTGTTTTTGCTCCCGCAGGTAGATATGGTTACTTGGTGCATACGAAAGAATATATAAGGGTCAAAGTGGCTTGGGCGTTGACGTAAACTGATCTCTAACGGCTAATGGCAGCTATGGCTACCTGTACCACTTAAAGTGTTAAGCAGTTCCCATTATTAAGCCATATAAGATTTATATCTAATGCACACATTAAAGTAACTAATTTGTTAGGAATATCGTCTTTGCTGCTATGCTATTTATTAGAACCGGATTATATAGTTATATGATGTTCATTCACTACGTTTATCCTCCCTTATCCTGTCCACAAAGCTCTAGAAGCTGATTCAAAAATAAGTTCAACAGCTAACAGAGAGCGAGCGGCTAACGATGGGCTTATAAATCATAACACTTGCGCCTTTCATTTGAATAGTAGCTGAACCTAAGATAAATCCGGGAAACATGGCTTCGAACGTCTGCTTTTAAGTACTCTAATCTCACCCTAAAAACCTACATACAAACATTTGCTGATATCGCTTTATATTATTCCCTTCTTCTTATCAACTTTATATTCTATACATAAACGAAAATCTCACGATCACTAATCCTAATATTCGAATTTATGCTGTATTTATTAACTTTTTCTTCTCGTTAACACGAAGGGTGTTCTATAAATATTCATTGTCTACAATTAATGCATAAGCTTTACAAAGTTCAAATTTGCATCTAAACAAAATAATATTCTGTGTCAATTGAAATATTTATCTTTCCTTTTACACAATTACCAGAAAAGAAATTGTAGCTAGATTAACACATCTTGACGACCCCCATTATACTCTGCTTGCTTATTTCAAAAAAATTGTTAATAACAAAACGAAAAAATTTAAATTATTGAAAATGCTATAGAGCCAGCACGGCTAGAGCAAAATTGGTCAAATATGGGTTATTTGGAATGCGAATTGGATGTACTTCTCAGTATGTTTAAAAAATATTTGCTGCCGCCGTAACTCGAATATGGGCCACCCTGTAAGTGGGAATTCAATTACAAAATATGCGCAGTCGTGGGATTTTTCATTAATATAATTATTTTAGCTGAAAAACAGTTTGTGCTATGCTTTATGGACGCACTGTATATCTCGGTAAATAGTAGGTTCATATTCAATTATACAAGTTATACCTCACGTTTGTTTTTAAAAAAATGCTCCTACATTTATTTTTCTTCCTAAGCATAAACAATTTGATTTTTTTTCAGATCATTTTGTCACAATTATGCCGAAATAACTCTCCCTCATCGGGCCCTCTGCCAGAAATATCCGAGGAAAATCGCAGAAAATTTGATCAGTGGTGGACAACACAGTTCAGTCCTCAGTCACCCGCTGGGAGATCACAATTTGTCCCGTCATATCCCAGTCAGTACACAGTTCCTCCTCAATCAGCAACACCGATGGAACGTACAATAACAGAGTCACACCCAGCTATGCAAACTGTTCACAGTCAATTTCCTACACAAAAGACCCGAATGAGAACCAGCTTCGATCCTGAACTTGAATTGCCAAAACTACAACGGTGGTTTACAGAAAACCAACATCCAAGTCGACAACAAATACAGCAGTATGTCAAGGAATTAAACGGTCTGGAATCGCGAAGAGGGCGGAAGCCACTAGATATAAACAACGTGGTATACTGGTTTAAAAATGCAAGGGCTGCCCAGAAACGAGCTGAAATTAGAAACGTAACCACTCCAAACTTGCAGTGTCATCTGTCTGTTAATGGTTATAGTAATCATAGTCCAACTAATGGAGGAGGGTTTTTATTAGCTGAGAATTATTTAAACTCCGATCGATTGGTAGATCATCGTTTAAAAAACAATTTATCCAGACGTGGGCCTCAACATTCTCATACTTCTGATGAGTTTTCCAATGCTGGATCTGATATGGAGGACGAGGAAATACTTGAAGGACAACCACCTAGTCCTACAGGACCACTCTCATTGACAACCCGAAAGAACTCAAGGGATGGCAGTCCAAGATCATCCACTCCTCCTCTTCCTCCACCAGATATACAAGTAGGTATAAATTTTCCAAAACTTTTGTAAAATATTAACTAAGCAATTGCTCATTTCAGATTGACAACTGTAAAGAGGAGCCAAAGGATGACCCCAACAACTATAATCCTGGGGATCACATCAATAACAACAAAATACCCCTGTCAGACATGGAAGATGATGTTGAAGCAGAAAATGATAACAAAAGTCATTTCGAAGGCACCGGTATGACTTCTCCTGTAAATCGATCTTTTGCACAGCGTTTTTGTAACTCACCTGATATGGATAATCAACTTATTCCACGCAATCCAGAAGGTCTGGACAGATTAACGGCGGGATTTCCCCTTGTCCCTAACTCTATGTTCAGCCATAGTATTATGTACATGAGCCACTATATACCAGGTTTTCCACATGCGGCAACATCTCCTCCTAGTTCTAGTGCTCTTGGAATATCTAGTCTAACAGCAGATGAGCGTCGGAAAAGAAACCGTACGTTCATAGATCCCGTTACTGAAGTACCCCGTCTTGAACAGTGGTTCTCCCTGAATACTCATCCTTCACATAACTTGATATTAAAATATACAGAAGAATTAAATTGTATGGCTTACCGTCAAAAGTTTCCGAGACTGGAGCCAAAAAATGTTCAATTTTGGTTTAAAAACCGACGCGCCAAATGCAAAAGACTAAAAATGTCTTTGTTTGATAATCAAACTGGTCAATATCATCATAGTGAACGTGATTAAAGTTGTTATATAAACTAGTATAAATAGTAACATCTACATTGACTTCAAGAAAAAAATTTTTAAGGGGGTTGAATAACAATGTAAATTTAATTATTTATGTTAAGACAATAAATAATTAATGTTATTATTCTCTTGTGCCAATACAATTTTTCCTTTCGTACCCTTATTTATTGATATTTGTTAGAGCGTTTTGAGGCTTCAGGCGCTAATTCATACTTTTTAAAATATAGTTGGTGCTGGTGGGTCGGGATTTGTCAACATGCGGTTTAGAACTACACAATTATTAATTTAACACGGTATATATTTAAAAATGGGTCTTGCTAGAATTTTAATTATGGAAACAGTTGTTTAATATATGACCAATTTATTTATTTTCTAAACTTCGGTTCACTACAACTGGCTTTGTAGATTCAGTTACTAACTGACGAGTAATTTATTAGCTCTCAGTACTAGTGAGTTAAAACTCGAAATTTTAACTAAACTGAACTTATAATGCTGGATCCAAAAAAGTAGGGGCAGGATTTCACAAGTTCATTTATTGTAACATTCAGATAATTCGGTAAAACCTAGAAGATTGTTATTAAATAAATAAATGGTCATGGCGACCTAGGTAACTACCTATTTTTATAAAAAAAATTCTGTAATTAATTATTATTATTATTATTAACTTAGAATAATCCATCTTGAACATACCCAACTTTCCCCGTAGTTATTTGAATTAGCGCCTGGTATTTTCTAAGCTGTCATTATTAATGTAATGTAATATCAAAAGTGATAATAAGATATTACGAGATTGTGTTACTGTTACACTGAATGATAATAGTAGGCAACCCACATTCCACTGTAGTATACACATATTCTTTCACTAAAGTGAAGAATTGTCCCTTCTAAAAATTTTAAGTGTCTATAATTGTACCAAAGATTGTTAAAAATTGTAATAATTGTAAACTTTAATTATATTAAGTTTCTGAATTCAGTATATGCAATATACTAAAAATGTATTATTATTCTGTATAATTAATAACTGTTGTGTCGTAGCCTGTTGCAATGTCTTTGTGAATGGAATCTGTATAAGATACTCCTAATTTTTTTGTTACATCCTGTGTTATATATTTATAAATTATGTATGTATGTAAATAAAGAAATAAACATATTTCCCATATTTATGTTTTATTTTTTAGTAGGCCTTACATAACCATTTTAATTATCATAAGTGCCAAAAATCATCAATATTACTGTTCAAGATCATATAGCTATCTAAAGGTAAGTATTATAATACTTTCTCTAAGCTGCATGAATATTTTAAAAGGGTGTTTGTAAATGTAGAATATTCTAAAGAGCGATTCCTTGTCTTGTAAAATAAAGGGTGCTGAATTTCTCAAGAAAATTGGTTTCTTTTAAAAAAATCTGGAATACGCTCCAAGATGTTTTTCTGATATTGAGTATGACTTTTATAATGTTTTAAGAGACATCTTTTGGTTAGCTTTAAATCTGTCTTGCGGCCGATAAGGAAAAAACATGTATCTATTCTTTTTATTTATTTTATTTCTTGGTTACTAATTTTATTTCTAAATTGACAGTCTGATAAGTCATAAATAAAATCTGCGATTGTTAAATATTCCTTGTCAACATTGTTCAAAATAATGGATAGGAATAATTTTGGAAGTTTTGTTTCTTTCGCATTTTTATCAGAAATAATGATTTTCTAGAAAAAATCAAAATTTGAAGGAATCTGAGCCGTTCGATGAACTTCAATATCCGTACGTACGCCACTGGCACTGCAAATTTTTTTTACAAGATGTACAGTTTGAAAAGTTGCATCTTATAAATTAATTACTTTTTATCTACAGTAAAAAAAGGTAGACTACTATGATTAAAAGTAAATGTCAAAAATGCTGTGATTCTATTGGGCATTTTTTTTACTAACAAATTTTTATCAGAAAATTATTTCATCAAAATTTTATATAATAATTCTTTATTACGCCCGTGTCATGTCAGGACACAAATGCTCAAAATTTCCACCTTAATTCTATAAATATCCTTCTAGCCCACAAATTGCAATTCATTTTCAAAGCATCATTTAAATCGTTAGAAAAAAAACTGATTTTGCAAATTAGTCGACTTTATTTATGCCTAAAGACAGAATTTTAAAAACATTTAATTTGATATTTAACAAAGGAGAGTGTGCTATATTTAACATTTTAGAGATGTGGTAGCTAAGGACGAATTTTAACACGAAGGCAAGTATATACAAAATCTAAACTTCTCAGTAAATACAGTGTGACCCACTTAACAGCAGAACACTGGGGCTATTTATAAATGCAAGAAATTTTATTAGCGATTTTTTTTACAAAAAAATCCGAGTACACCACTGGATTAGGTGTCCTCTGAAATGGGCCCACACCGAATTTAATAAAAAAAAAAACGCATGTTAATAATTCTGTGGCCAAATTAAAAATCGCATTGTTCTTGTGAATTTATTTCTTTTGATCAACTGAAATGTCACAAAGTAGGTAACTAAAAAATCCTGATTGGGTCATAAACGCAGAGGTAGTATTCTCATAAAATAAGCGTGTGGTGTACTTCTTGATAACAGGATTATGGGTCCGTTTTTCTTTGAGGGTAATTTGAATGGAAATATGTCTTTAGACTTTCTAAGAAATGGTTTTTGGGACGCACTACATGACTTACCAGATCAGGCTCGCCTGAATTTGAGGTTTCTATTAAATGGGTCTCCTGTGCATAACGCAGTAGTGGTTAGGAAACGGCTGAATAAAAATTTTGAAAATCGGTGGATAAGTCGAAACAATCCTCATATTGAGTGACCGCCCAGATCCCCAGACATGACTCCAGTCGACTTTTTCTTTTGGGGTACACTAAAGTAAATAGTCTACAATTCAAGATCGTAGTCAGTAGAACAACTGCGCGCTAGAATAACTGAAGCATGTGCAGATAATACCTCGGAACAACTGAAAAAATTAATCATAAACGTACGAAAAAGGTATAAGTTAATTAGCGTTTATTTTCTTTCCTGGCACTCCAATAATTTTGTTGAATATTGTTACCAATAAAAAGCTGTTTTCTGTTGTTTTTCAATTTTTATTCCATGGATTACTTGATCAGAAGAAATAAATTCATATGGACAACGTTATTTTTATTTTGGCCACAGAAATATTAATATGCAATACTATTTTATGAAAGTTGGTACAGACCCATTTCAGGGGGCGCTTAATCCAGTGGTGTACTCAGATTTTTTTTTATAAAAAAAAAACACTAATACGATTTCTTGATTTTCATCTCCAAAAAATTAGATAGTAGGCCTTGGTTTTCTAAGAATACGACAAGAAAAAAGTTAGTCGAAATCGGACGAAAAACACAAATATTATGCGTTTGTCCCGCTTTCAAGTGGGTCACACTGTGCAAAGGTTTGGTTAATAATAATAATAATAAAAACAATAGTAATAATAATAATTACCCCTTCTTTTCTGGATAAAGAAAATTTGGATGAAGGATTTTTTAAATGAAATATACGCCGTATTAAAAAGAATCAATTACGCAAGTGTCTGCTGGTTCCCGTGATTCTCATCATTTACCAAATGAACCATAACGGAGCGAGAAATAAAGTTATAACGTAGGGCTGTTACACAAATTTTAGTCAAATTATCTCTGCACAATACATACTTGCCTCTCAACCAAACAACACCTACTTTTAAAAGGCATCTTTGATACAGAATTGCAGTAATTGGCTCTAAATTTGTCTACAAACACACACAGATATATAAGAAGTATCTTTGTGTCCTTCGTATTTACTCAGAGGTTCGCCAGGATAGGACAAGGAAAC
The DNA here is from genome assembly GCA_029963845.1 of Rhamnusium bicolor. Classification (NCBI taxonomy): domain Eukaryota; kingdom Metazoa; phylum Arthropoda; class Insecta; order Coleoptera; family Cerambycidae; genus Rhamnusium; species Rhamnusium bicolor. Next base: position 433,557 of record JANEYF010001717.1, read on the forward strand.
ACTAGCTACGGAACTGATTTCTGTTCCCTTGTTCTATTCCGGCGATCCTCAAATAAATTAGAAATATCATAAAAGTATATATGCTTTATATTGGACATTATTATCATTGAACACAGCCTGATTTTCGAGTAGACTCCGATTTCCTGGTGATGTCCTGCGCTGGATAAATCCGGAATTCAAGCTATATTCAGCGATATTATATTAATTAAATTTGGTTGTTATAAAATAAATTATTTTAAGTTGGTGTCTGGTCAACTAGTCATATAGTGTAAAGCAGCTTTTAAAACACAAGTAAGTTTCTAGGAATGTGTAACTTGAAAAAAAAATGAGACGCAGGTGGTTTAACGCTGTTGCATATTTTATCAAATTTTGAATGTTTAAGAATTATTGTATGTATATTCTTCATAAATACTAAAAACTAGAAGACATATTGGTGTAAACATGCACATATATCAGATTAAAATAGGTGTATTTTAAGCGCTGTCCAGCCGTCTTCGTACAATCTTGCATCCATTACAAACAGCAAGACACGCCCTTTATTATTTTTAAGCCTGGCCAAGGTCATTAATCCTACAGAGACGTACTGGGTATGCATCATATCATAATACTTGAATAAGTACAATAATAAAAACAAAAATATTTTATATATTGTGATGTATGTTTTTGTACTATTTCGTTCGCTTTAAATTCTTTTTTATGTATTTCCTTATATTTTGTAAGCTTAGTGCTGCCATTATTATTAAACTGTTAAATGACGTTCACACATGTACATTGTATATCTAAATGATAGCTAATAATAAATAAATAAATAAATAAATAAAATAAATGGAAATAAATTTTATTAATACTGGTACACTTTACAAAAATATGCACAAAACTCACCTTGTTAAGCAGATTTATGAAGTAGCTTGGTTGTCGTTATCACAAACTGGAGCACGTCTATAATAACTGTGTAGCATCAGATATGTTTCTACAGTTGTCTCAGTAAGCGATGTTCGCTGTGGTGAAAAAATATGTTTGTATTTTGAAAAAGACCGTTCGACATCTACGGAAGTAATACAAACACTCTGTAAACTCACTTAACGCAGCTGTAGATGCACCATCACAAATTTGTCTTAATTTGGTAAAATCAGGATCTTTCCGTAATACACTCTCGAATTTTTCAATAACAGGCTTATTTTTTGCGTCATTTATAGTCTGTAGCTGTGTATTTACGTCGTCCACTATTTGCAGCGATTCCACTAACGACAACGAAGTATTTTGCAATTTTTCTATTGCGTCGTGTAGTCCTCTATATTTATTATAAATAGTTTTTAAATCTATTTCAAGGGAAACATCTTGAAAGCTTGTCTGACTTTCCTTAATAGCTGCAGCCTCGTTAGGGATGAACTGTAGTATCACAGATTTTATTTGTTGAAAATATTCAGCATAATAAAAAGCTGCCTTCAACCACGTTCCCCAACGTGTAAGAATCGGCTCTGGTGGTTCCGGAATACCAGGACACAGTGTGTGAAATGCTCGAAGCCATTTAGGAGATTTGAGAAATACTTTTTTTGTATTTGCTATTAATGCATCTACCTCTGGAAAACATTTTCGAATCGTTTCTGCTACAAGATGGAACGCATGCACTTTACACGTAACATGTAAAAACCTACGATCGTCTCTTTGAAGAAAACGGCCCACCAAACGCATTGTCGCAGCACCGTCGGTCACAAACATCAACACTTGATTTGTTGACAGTTCAAATTTTTCGAAAGTCTCCAACACCACCCGCGTAATTGTTTCGCCAGTACACGCAGTTAGTCTTTTGCTAGCTAGTAAAAGTGGAAATTTTGGTTTAACAAGGTCGAGTACACGTACTATAACATTGAAAATAGAATTTTTTTTACAATCTGTCGGCTCGTCAACACATAACCACAGCCATGTATTCTTTAATGCACATTTAATCCTATTTACAATGTCTTCACGAACACATGGTACATATCTACGTAACGATGAACGACTTGGTAAATTCACCTAGGGATTGTATTTATTCCAGAACTCCCGAAATGCTGGTTTATCCAATATGCGCAGGCAATCAGCACTAACAGTAAATCAAACATAAATTGAGGTTCCAAAGAAGACACGTCATTTTTTTTATTTTTATGCCAGTTACTATTGACATGAATTTTGCAGCCGTATTTATTCCAGCACATTAAGTCTTGATCACAAACTTTACAAATTATTTTTCATACATCATAGAATAAATCCGGAAATTCATCGATAAATTTATTCACTTTATCAGCGTACGGTCGTTTTCTGTTCTTTACGTTCAACATTATTTATTATTTATTAGTACTCTATGCATCGACCGACAGATAACAACTGAAGTGTGTCGTATCATCGTCATCGTAAATAAGCGTGCGATGGCATTGGTATTGCGTCCGACCCTGAATATACCATCGCTTGACCAGACTTAATTATTTTCATAGTTCTCGCCCCGGCTGCATATCGTTTCTGCATTTGTGCGTTCTAACAACTTTGTTGATTAGTAGAGTTGGTAAAAATGCGCCGCAGGACATAGGCGTGCGCATCATAATATGTGTGATAAAATAAATTAACCAGTAATAAAAGCAATAAACTGTTACAATTTATAATAATGTATGCACAACCGACCCTTTTAACTAGCTTGGTTATCACAAACTTGAAAAGATCTATAAAAATGTTGCAGCATCATGTATGTTCCTATGTGGTGAAAAAATATGTTTATATTTTGAGAACAACCTTTCGACATCTATTGATGTAATACAAGCATACTTAAAATAGTCTTCGAACCCACTTAACGGATCTGCAGATGCACCATCAGCAACATCACAAATTTGACTTAATCTGGTAAAACAGGTGTCTTGCTTTAACATACATACGTGCGAACTTTTCTCCAACGGGCTCATTTTTTGCGTCAGCTATAGAGTGTATCGTAGAGTCGATTTACTTCGCCCACTTTTTTTATTTTCCTCATTTGCTTATTTTTAAATTGATATTATTTTGTGCTTTAATGTGATGATCGGGAGGTAGCGACGCTTTTACGTAGATATAATAATATATTGTAAACACCTAATGAATTGTACATGTACTAAACACCAAAAATTATTTCTTTTCACTTGCTTATTTGTTTACCTTGTTGTAATAGGGACTACGTTATTTAGTTTTGACGTGCGATAATAGTGGATTCGTCTTATGAGAATATCAAAAGTTAAATTAATTGACTAAAATTTATACCGCTTTATTTTGGATTAAAATACGCGATAATTCCTGTTGCGAGTACATCCGTTCCTGGAATCTAATATTTGAATCCAGACTCTACTCACCACTCACAATCAGTGTAGCGTAGATTTTATTTTCGTGTTTAGAATTTAAAAAATATATATTTTTAAATATTTATTTTAAGGAAATTTATTTACGACGGCCCAACTTCAATAAAGATAATTCTACCGTGCTATTTTATCTTTCTATCAAAATTAAGTTTAACCAAAGTTGTCCTGGTTATAAAAAATGGCCAACAGACATACAAACACGTTGAGAAACTATTAATCAATATTTGAATTTAGGGTGTGAAATGAATTTTACTGTTTCTGTTTCGACGCTTATTAAACTTTTTGGCCTGTAATAATAGGTAAATGTATTTAATTTGAATAACCAGTAGATTTACGTATGAGCTCATTAGGCAGAGGCCTAGGAGAGCCACACCAAAAGGGGGACATGTACAAATACGAAAAATTTGTTAATAATATGATATAATTAAAGAGTAACAAAGTGTATTAAAAATAAACAGGCAATAAATATGTTTACATAAATGACCGAAAAAAAATTAGTTAATGGGACACTGTAAATGAGCATGTCTAGGGCGCTAGTGTAAGTAAATCTGTCAATAAGTATCAGAAGAAACAAGTAAGTATAAAACTTTTAAAGCCAGTACATTTTTGAAACTCTTAACACCTTTAACTTGTATTTTATGTACTTTAAATGTTTGGGTGTCTCAAATGGTATAAAAGTTTACAAAATCAATATAACTTATTATTTTAAAACAAATATCTTCATAACGTTTTGCTACAGTGGTATATGACAAATTTATATTGAATATTTAAATTATCAAACACCAAATTATTATTCTTATTATTAAAATGCAAATATCTTGCCTACATTCTATTTATTCTATATCTACTTTCTCAGGGTTTGATAGTAACAAATGCGACAGAAGTATTGTGAGAGACTAAATTTATTTAATTTTTTTAGCAACGACAAAATTGGATCGACCAATAGAAAGATATGTCATTTTTAATTAAAAAAAATTTTGGGATGGGTATGTCAAAATTAAGTTTAATACTATATTCAATTAATAATTAGGAGACAACATTTGAAGTCAGTTCATTAAGTACAATATACTGTAACATGCATTTCAACGATTAAAACAATTATTTTCTTAGTTTTGATTAATCAGTTACTTTCATCTACTTACAAGGTCAAAGACGGACGCATAAGAATTTTTTTATATTTGTGAGTTATAGAAACACCTCCTTAAGGAAAATACGTACAACTGCAAAAACTATTTTTTTTTTTTTGTAAACATTACAGTGCAATGTAATAATGATTTCACAATTCATAGCACTGAAATAAATAATAGAACAAAAAATAAAGAAATAAAAATATTAAGCTCAAAGGCATAGAAAATGTAGTGTGTTATATTTTGCAATGCGATCTGATCTATTCTGAAAGTGGCGAGAATAAGAGACGTGGTTAAATGTGTGCCACAAGCCGCTATCGGAAGAGAGTTTGAAATAGAACAGCTTGGGTGTCTTTCAGATGTCTCAATTCATTAGATCAGATAGTTGACAATGTGGGGTGTTTACAAAGCACTCGTCATCGAGCAAGTTTCCAAGTCTTCAGGAAGCTACCGGCAGCCAATGATAATCTACGTCAGTCTTCAGATAGCGTTGTCCGCGTACTGTCCTACCGCATCCCGATCCCTACAGCGCCAACCCTGAAACCTGAAACTTTTAGTCCAGGCGTTAAGCTTCCTATACTGGAAATGAGATGAGGGAAGACGAATATATTACATTATATATATATATATATATATATATATATATATATATATATATATATATATATATATATATATATATATATATATATATATATATATATATATATATATATATATATATATATATATATATATATATATATATATATATATATATATATATATATATATATATATATATATATATATATATATATATATATATATATATATATATATATATATATATATATATATATATATATATATATATATATATATATATATATATATATATATATATATATATATATATATATATATATATATATATATATATATATATATATATATATATATATATATATATATATATATATATATATATATATATATATATATATATATATATATATATATATATATATATATATATATATATATATATATATATATATATATATATATATATATATATATATATATATATATATATATATATATATATATATATATATATATATATATATATATATATATATATATATATATATATATATATATATATATATATATATATATATATATATATATATATATATATATATATATATATATATATATATATATATATATATATATATATATATATATATATATATATATATATATATATATATATATATATATATATATATATATATATATATATATATATATATATATATATATATATATATATATATATATATATATATATATATATATATATATATATATATATATATATATATATATATATATATATATATATATATATATATATATATATATATATAAAACTGTAAATTATTTTCGAACATACAGGGCGAGCCAAGACGAAATTACAGGACCAAGTGCCTTTTTTTTAAATGGAATGCTATGTATATCAGTACATTTTCTGAAGCCTCTTTCTGGGCTCTATTCATTCTTATATTATTATTGGCTATCTCCCAACCACTTTGATGTAATGAATTTTTTCGTTGAAATAATGCCATCTGCAGATGGATATTAAAAAAATCACCACAGTCACAATTATGGGTTTTAAGAAAAACTTATGTGAATATCAGTTACGAGACATCTAATTAATATTTTTAAATCATTTTCATTTCCTAAAAATGTACAGGGTGGCCAAAAATTAGTATTCAATTAAGAACTTTTTAAATTGAATTTGCTCAATTTTTTCAAATGGAACACCCTGTATATTTTTCAACGATGTGATGTAAAAATGAAAAACGAACATTTTTTGTAAGTACCTCTCTATGGCTAATTGTAACCATTTTCGTTTTATTGAGCAATAATTATAACATTCAAAAATAAACTAAAAAAGGAGGTTTCTTCAAATAACTCAGTTGAAAAATTTTTAATAAATGTTCCACATGTTGGCCATTTTGATTGACATACATCTCTATGCACTTTTGAAATGAGGTTCCCACTGTTCCTAAAACTGCCGGTGTGATAGATCTAAAGGCAGTTATTATTCATATTTTGTACTGTTGTTGGTGTGTCTCTAAAAAAAATTTCTTGCACGTACCTCCATAAAAAGAAATCCATTTTTGTAAGATCTGGGGATCTAGCAGGCCATTTAGTGGGTCCATTTCTTCCAATCCATTGATGAGGGTAAGTATTATTTAAGTGGTCTCTAACTGCATTTAAATAATGTGGTGGAGCACCATCTTACTGAAACCACATCCTATTTCGAATTCCTCCAGGGAGATTTACCAATAATTGTGGCAGATAGTTTTCCAAAAAATGAAGATAAATAGCTCCAGTGAATGTACCATCAAAGAAATTTGGCCCTAATACATGTTCTCCAATAATTCCTCCCCAAACGTTTATAGACCATCTGTGTTGGTTATCAACTTACATAAAAAAGAGGATTTTCCGAAGCATAATAATGGAAATTGTGCCTATTAACAAATCTATTTTTATGAACAGTTGCCTCATCAGTGAATAAAACATTATTGAAGAAGTTGACATCAACTTGCATTTTACCTCTGGCCCAATTACAAAATTGTAGGCGCTTTTGAAAATCGTCATCAGATAATTCCTGGTGCATTTGAATATGATATGCATGCAACTTATTTGTTTTGAAGATTCAACCCACAGACCGTCTACTTATTCCTACTAATGAGGTCACTTCTCTTTGACTAACATGGGGATTCTCAATCGTTGCCAGCACCACAGAAAACTCATTTTCTTCGTTCACAACACGATTTATTCTTTCACTTTTTTTATATTCGACATTTCGTTTCTAAAAATCTATCGAGAAGGTTTTGGAAGCTGCTAACATCAGGAAGCCTTCTTTCAGGATAACGTTGGTGATAAATTCTATTGGCAAGTAAACAATTTCTGTCTAACTCGCCCAAAACAAAAGTAATGTCTACAATTTCCGCTTTATTAAAATTCATATTGTAAAATTCCAAATATTTTAAATTCAATACAAATTGTAACTAATGACCGATAAGTGTGATAAATGCTCCTTTGTACACGAGATTTTATACCAAACTGAGGTTTTATTGCTTGTCGACTAACGAAAACAGCAAAAAAAATATACAAAAAAACATTAGAGTAAAGGACTGGTTAAATCTATTTACTCATTTTAATAGAAATGGTCCCACTAAATGGCCTCATTTCAAAATTGCATAAAGACGTGTGTCAATCAAAATGGGCAACACGTCGAACACCTATTATAAATTTTTCTAATGAATTATTTGAGGGAACCTCTTTTTTTAAGTTTATTCTTGAATTTGACATTTATTTATAAAACGAAAATGGTTGCAATTAGCCATAAGGAAGTACTTACAAAAAAATGTTCGATTTTCATTTTTACATCACATCGTTGAAAAATATACAGGGTGTTCCATTTGAAAAAATTGAGAAAATTCAATTTAAAAAGTTCTTAATTGAATACTAATTTTTGGCCACCCTGTACATTTTTAGGAAATGAAAATGATTCAAAAACATTAATTCGATGTCTCGTAACTGGTATTCACATAAGTTTTTCTTAAAACCCATAATTGTGACTGCGGTGACTTTTTTAATATCCATCTGCAGATTGCATTATTTCAACAAAAAATTCATTACATCAAAGTGGTTGGGAGATAGCCAATAATAATATAGGAATGAATAGAGCCTAGAAAGAGGCTTCAAAAAATGTATTGATATACATAGCATTCCATTTAAAAAAAAGGTTATAGACTCTTTTATCTAGATTACTTGCAATTTTTTAAAAAATTTCTAGCTATCGTAGAACTCGAGATATCGAGGTCCGACGCACTATTGCCCCACTCTGTATAAGGATCACCTCGTATAAAATTTTAGAAAACTTTCCCTGTGTGATACCCCTAAATTTATATTATTTTGTTTTTTAATAGTAAATATATTAAATTATATAGAACATGTTAAAAATTTTAAAGTGAAATTTTATATTTTGCTAAATTAATTTCTAGAGCAGCAATATTATTTTCCTCCTTTTAGTAAGTTAGTCTTTTCAACTACTTAGTTCGTTTTATCTCTAAGTTACCAAAGCCGTCTCCACTCTCGGATGATACTCCTGACAAAATGTACAGGTATCAGACTACTTTAAGTATTTTTAATTGGGCAAATCGGATTGGCTTCATTATCTCTATTTCAAATGTAAGACAATCTCTAAGAACCTCCATAATAACAATAAAGTTAAAACATAGCAATAAAACAAAGATTTATATACAACAAAACATTATTTGTATTTTCTATTAAACAGATTTTATGCACAAATGATTTTGTAGACCTGTGTTTTATGTATAGTACTTATGTATAATCATGCACAATATAATAATTAAGAAAGACTCCACTTTTCAAGTAAATAATTCCACTACAAGGGACCATTTGATCGTTTTATCTAATTAACTGATATTTTGATGAAGAGGAAGTACATAATCACAAAAAAGAACACATTACTTTTCTAATTGCAATTTTATTTATAATTTTTATAACTATACTTTAGTTACCGAAAAGACAAAATTGTAAAAGTGCCCGACATGAATAATAAACACCACAGAAATTAGACAACCCCGAAATCCAAAGCCAGATGGGGGTTACACTTAGAAAAATGTGAACATGCAACCAATGTCACTGACAGTGCCATTGCTGGTGACGCGATACGAATCCGCGGCTATGATAGATATAGACACGTTTGCTATCGCGAGCAGCAGCTAGTGTGCGCCAATATCCTTAACTTTAGCAATGACCTTGGTGGCAGAAGCCAAGGAGACTATCTGTCTTCACTTCGTAAGGGGTGAGCCTCCTCCACCAGCAACCCAGTCCATAAATGCGAACGGTGTGGTCGTTTCGGCAGACCTCCCACGGTCCTGCTTGTTGGACCCCCATCCACTAGAGCTTTTTTTCTTCGTGTTCGCTCTTCGTCAGCTGTGGGCTTTCGGGAGGGTCGTCGTGTCGAGGGCCAGAGCGACTGCTGCCGCCCCTGTTCAGGGGTTATAATCGGATTGGGATGTTGATTTGACGGTTAAGTTTGTGATCCTTGCTCAAACGAGGAACTCGCACAGGCCGTTGATGTAGGTACACTAAGAGCAGGGTCAGTCTAAGTATTTAGCATTGCGGTACCCCAATTTTATATCTTTTCTACAGATTGCTAAACTCTCAAAACGTCGTTTGTTATTATGCAATTCTACATATTATATTCTGCGAACTGTCAAATATGATTTAAACCATTCATTTGCCATTGCTGGTGACGCGATTCGAATCCGCAGCTATGATAGATATAGTCACGTTTGCTATCGCGAGCACCAGCTAGTGTGCGCCAATATCCTCAGATTTAACAATGACCTTGGTGGCAGAAGCCGAGGGAGACTGTCTTCAATTTTCCTCTTCGCCTCCTCCACCAGCAAACCAGTCCACAAATGCGAACAGTGTGGTCATTTTGGCAGACCTCCCATGTTCCTGCTTGTTGGACCACCATTGACTAGCGCTTTTCTTTCTTCTTGTTCGTTCTTCGTTAGCTGTGGGCTTTCGGGAGGGTCGTCGTGTCGAGGGTCAAAGCAACTGTTGTCGCCCCTGTTCAGGGTTATAATCGGGTTGGGATGTTGATTTGATGGTTAAGTTTGTGATCCTTGCTCAAGCGAGGAACTCGCACAGGCCGTTGATGTAGGTACACTAAGAGCAGGGTCAGTCCAAGTATTTAGCATTGCGGCACCCCAATTTTATATCTTTTCTACAGATTGCTAAACTCTCAAAACGTCGTTTGTTATTATGCAATTCATATATTCTGCGATCTGTCAAATATGATTTAAACCATTCATTTGGTTACGCCATTGGTAGCTTTTGGGTACATGAAAATTCTCACTTGGTTCTGAAATTTCCATATGTAGTTTCCACAGACAATAAATGTATGGACTGGAAGAAAATTTGACAGCTCCAATATATTTACTTCCTCAGAAATTTTATCCACCATTACTGTCTTATATAACTCATCCCAGTAATTAATACCATTATTAATACTACATAACTGTATTGTTCACTCAGTTTAGCTAACAACAATTTAACAATTGTACAAAATGTATTAATTTGAAATAAAAGTATTGAATTTAACGTATTGACTACACAGTATTTAAGTTTGCTTAATATAAATTGATATTACCCAACAAGAAGCGCGAGGAGGTATGAACATTTCTTGCCAGGAAGGGATGGGTATGGAATATTAGTATAGAATAAAGAGATTATTTAAGAAGTAACAAGAAAGCTTTAAAAACAAAATAAAAACAAAAAATATACTCTCAACATAGTAACAGAAACAAATAGTTATCTCAATAAACGGGGATGAGGTATGGACATCCGTTTAATTTCCGATATTCGATCAGTGAAGTTAAGCAGCACTGATCGAGTCCGGCAATTGGATGGATGAACGATAGCTCATCTAACAGTCGGTAGGCTGTCAATAGACAATCCCGGGAAGGCCGCTAGCCTGATGCAGGCGGAGAGGCAAGCCCGGGTGGAGGGTCGAAGAGACCTACCCAGGAGGTTTGCCACTCTGCTAGCGGTGCAGGCGGGCAGGCCCAGGCGGTGGGTTAGTTGACAGTCGAAGACCGTGGTTCGGAGTCCACGCTAAACTGCAGGTCCCTAGGTAAAAAGGGCCCATTGTGGCCTACTTGCCTAGTAAAATAAGTAGCTACTACTACTACTATCTCAATAAACGAACTGAAAATAAATTCTAATAGTAAAGTTATTACTATAGAAACAGAAAGACAAAATGAAAAAAAAAAATTAATAACATTAATAAATAATAATATCCTGAAAAAGAATGTTTTTCAAGCACTGAACTACGAAAGCACAAAAACGGAATTAAATAACGCAGTTGATATCACAAAATTCACTTCTTCACTTCACATCACTTCACTTTACCTCACCTCACATTGCTTCTTCCTCTGAATCCTCGTCCTTCTCACCCTCTTCTTCATCCTCGTTCATATTTATAATAAATTTATCTCCACTATGTATGTGGTTATCATAAAGTAAGGGGTCTATTTTAAGTTCTTCTATAGTTTTAAGAAATTATGCTAGTAGCAGAAAGTAAACAGAATCTAGTTGCCTCAATAATTGGATTTTAGTGTATCTATGGAAAACAAAAGAATTATCGTGACAACTATTGATACAAGTGTCAAACGAAATAATCTTAATTTAGGGAATTGTTCTCAAAATAAAACTCGCGTAACGCAAATTGTAACAATTTCAATATGGATCTGCAAACAAGAATTGGTTTAGTGCAATGTTATTATGAAGGCGGTAAAAATTACACTACTGGATTACGAAGATTTCGTACGAAAATGGGTTTGAGAGCAGGACCGTGCAAAATGAAGGCGTATCGTAATTTGATTAGCAAATTTGAAAGTACAGGGTCTGTAAAAAACCTTCCGAGGTCAGGAAGACCTAGGATTAGTGATGTCTAAGTTGCAGAAGTTCTTCAGGAAAATCAAAACTTAGCCAATACTAATCCGCTAGCAATCAGCAGTGTGAATGCGATATCAAAACGATTACAAATGCCATACACCACGGTTTGGAAAATTTTACGGAAAATTCTAATGGTGGAATTAATACTCAAAACTGTCGAATATGGTCAACAGAAAATCCGCATGAAATCGTTCAGCAAGGCTTTCATGATAAAAAGTCACCGTTTGGTGCGGTTTCACAGCTGATTTTATCATTGGTCCATACTTTTTCGAGGAAACACAGAATGGGGAGGTCGTATTTGTAACTGTTACTGGTGAACGATATCTGCAAATATTAAGGGATTATGCAATTCCGCAGTTGCAAAACGAGTACGAAGGAATTGAAAACATGATTTTTATGCAGGATGGAGCACCTCCGCACATTTACCGACCAGTTAAAGAATTGTTAACTGCGGTTTTTCAAGATCATGTCATAAGCAGACATTTTGCAAATTCATGGCCACCAAGATCGCTTGATATTAATCCAGCGGATTACTGGCTGTGGGGTTATTTAAAAAATTTGGCGTTTAGAACACGGCCAACAACGCTGGAGGAATTAAAGGACAGTATTAGAGAGCAAATTCGTGCAATTCAACCAGAAATGTTGAATAGTGCTGTATACAATTTGGAGAAACGGTAGGTAATTTTATAACAACAAAATGGAGGTCATATCGAGCATTTGTGGTAACTAGTGTTTGACATCAGAAATCCCATTATGTAAGCAACTAGATTCCATTTACTTTTTGTTATTAATTTGATTTGTTAAGAATATATAACAAGTTGAAATATATCCCTTACCTTATAATCACGCTTTATATGAAAGTTGGCAATTTTTAAATAATCATTCTCAATTGTAATTACTTTCCTAATTCTTTTTCCCAATCTTCCTTGTTAATTTTCGACATTTCTTTTTGAATTAACTCTACAACTATTTTATCGAATTTCGGAAAAATATTTCCTTTTCTGACATTTTTCTTCAATTTACACCAAATTAGTTCAATTGGGTTGAAAAGACAGAAATATGGCGGCAATCTCAACACTTTGTGGTCAAATCTCTCCGCTACATTATCTAAATATACTTCGGTAACAAAATTAAATGCGGCTCTGAAGTATCCCAGCATGTAAGCTAAACTCCGCCTCAGTCGCGTGCAAGCAAAAACAACAATCATCGTTCTCGCTTTAATGTAAGAGGAAGATGTCATGTGTTATATATTTCCCGGCCACATGTCACAATATAGGTTTCGCAGACTATACAAAGTAGTTAATTGTAACAACAGAGTAGAACAAACACATAGATATGATTAAGTAATCCAGATACAATAATTGGCGAAATGTAGCGTTTCTTATACATAGTGTGAAATAATTTAGAAGTAGTGGTTTAAAGTTTTAAATAAGTAATAATTGTTACCTATTTTTAAAGTAAATAAAACATAAAACACTCCAAAAATTAGTACATAATACTATTTAGTATAAGTAAATGCAAATTGGATATTTTATATAACTGCCTGCCCTGAAAAATGGTAAATATTTCCATGGCATATAATAACAAACCATATTCTTTGTTATTCAGATAAAAATCAACCTCCTATCTTTTAACTAACTCTTTTTACATATAAGCTATATGAGCGAATTTTTTAAAATATTGTTTAATGTGCAGTTCGTACGTTACAATACAATGTAAAAGTTAATTGAAAAAAAAGTTAATGTACAAACTGTTGTTTATTTTCAAGAGAAAACTCAAAATAATTCTCCACGGCACTGCAATTAGATTGACGAGCTGAAGGTCTTCTGGTTGGTGGCTGATATCTTTGTGAATATGCCGTGGCAATTTTATTGTGTTGCTATAGAAACAAATCAGAACAAAAAAGCCTTAACAAGTTAAAGAAACAATTATATTTGGGATGCTATAAAAGAGGGATGATCTCAGCGGGCACAATTTAAAACTTCTTTATCATGCGTTATAGTAGTAATTCACATTTCCGCCTCAGTTATGAATAATAAATACTGATATAGAGCATAATCTGAGGTTGGCCTGAGCGCCTTTAGCGAAATACATATTCTCCAGCTCCGTCGGGGAGCAGCTACTTATCAGCTCGCTGCTAAATTAAAGATAAAAAATATACTGTCACGTCCATTCTAAGTTGGCTTATTCAATTTCCATCTCTTATCCTTATAGCTCAGGGGATCACCTTTAAAAGTCTGCAGTATTTACTCACAAAAATATACCCTTTTAACAACCTATGCTTAAAAAATATGTTTACTCAAAATCAAATCTATACTAAATTTACATGTCGCTTTTTTGGTACCTCTCATTGATTTGTCAAGAGTAGGTGGGCTGAAGATGAGGTGTGGAACATTTCCATTAGTTTCATTTTATATAACGTGATGTTCCATATTATTTTTTAATTAGCTACAGTATACAATATAATTACAAATTTATTTATATTAAATACACTTGCACATTAAAACAAACTAAGGGTTCTGTTTCCCGGCACGATCCGATTTCCGAAAACTTTTGACTAGTTTCATTAGTGAGAATTGCATTCATAACTAAAGCTAGAATATTGGGATTGAATTCTGTATCGCAGGTAACAGGGGCAGCGTAGAAGATACGGCACGAGTTCACGCGAAAGGTGTTAGTTGTTTGATGGCCATCGTTTTGGCGATACACCTATTGAAAAATGTCACGCAGGCTGGGAGTTTTGCCGTTTGTTTATTGTGAGACGTATGTAAGACGAATTTGGTGGGCTGGAATTCCAGTAATAGTAAACGACACATTTAAAGCAAACGCCGTAAAAAAAATTGCTAGTTACAAGTTCCATACTGGGTGTTTCTGTATAATCTCATTTTTATGTTGAGTACATGTAACATTTCGTCGTATGTACTTAACAACGAACATTTTCGGCTATTTTGGAAAAAATATTTGTCTAAGTGGCCACCACCTACGACGGAAAGAATACGTCATCTACCTCATGTAATGTAATAATTTGAGAATGACATACGACCGGAATTACTATGGATAACTATTGATGAAAGTATGGATACAAAAAAAAACAAAGTGGGAAATGTTTTAATACGTATTTTAACCTAACATCAATAACGATGCCATGTTTAATAATAATTAATATAACAGTATAATAAGTAAAGCTTTTAAAAGATTTTGCATACATAAGAATATTCTAAAGTTAGTCACAGGCGCCCAGGAAACAGTTTCCAGGAAATTAGCTATAACTATAAAAGACAAATTTACTATTGATGTAGTTATAACGTAAAATTGAAAGGAAAAATATACTTCCCATAGAAATTTACCTATTGGTTTTACTTTATATTTAAATTTACCTAAATATTACCAATAAATCTACCTTATACACTATTTTGCTTAAAAGGTACTTTTAACTAAAACAGCAAGGGAAAAACAACTAAAAAATATCTGATATGGCCAGCACATAACTTTCTTATACCAGTATATATCATCCAGATCTAAAAAAATCATTCTATTTAATTATTCACTTACCTCAATTAAATTTTAATAGCGTATCTTGAAATGTTTCATTAAAATTTTTAAATAATTAATTATCAGCTTTATTCGATACTTTCAATAATAATTCATGTCATATATTTTAATAATTTTTTGTTGTTGACATTGACATTTTTGTAACTAAATTAGACCTTTCAAACGTCAAACTGTTAAATTTATCCTAACCCCATTTTATGAGGCTAAATGTGTAAAATATTTCAGTTTACATCAGCTTTATTTAAGTACTTGGAAAATATACTTTATGCGCTTGATATAGTAGACATGATTTATAATCTTTCACCAAGAATATATTTTTTTGTAAAGTCAAATACAAAAAAGTTTGGGCCAATTTTGCTCATCACCGAATTTTTCACTGGCATTTAGAACAAGTGTTCCAAATTTGAAAGCTTTATCTCGAAAACTATGGCTGCTATCGCGATACTACAGACATGCGGACAGATTTTTTTTCATAAAGTTATGTTTTTTCATTCACCGAGATTTGTACAGAAATGCAATAAAAATTTTTGAATTTTTTTTCCGAAATTGTACCTTTTTTCTTCTCTCATTCATTGTGTCTCTTCTGGTGGTACCACATTCACCAAATTTAATGTGTCACCTAAATTGTTGTTGAAAATCTTAACTGCCAAATTTGGAAAGTCTCCCATTAGTATTTTTTGAGTTATCGCGGATACACACATACACACATATACACACATCCACACACAAATCCACATACACATCCACACACACACACATCCACACACGCATCCACACACGCATCCACACACGCGCACCAACAGACATTATTCGGAAAATAGTCAGAATGGAATCAGAAGGGTTCAAAACGTATATGTCAATCAAAAACTAGAGGTCGAAAAAAAATCACGACTACACTTCCTTACATTATGTATAAGAAAGTAAAAATCTACCACAAAGGTAAATTTCCATTAAAGTCAAAATAGGTAGTATAATTAGGTAATATTTACCTTTTTTGGTGACTCGAAATCGTCATAATGGTAGAATATTCCAACTAGATAGATTTTGTTGGAAACTTTACGTATTTTATACCTAGATAGCAACCTATTTGGTCTCCTTTATTACGACCCTTTAAAGTAATATCAGGTCGACAACGTCGATAACTTCTACCTAGCTTATCTACCTGATTTCAACCATTTAGCCAATTATCCTTTGTAGTTACATTTTCAAAAGACAGTTAACCGTAAGGTCAAATTAGCGCAAGACGCAATACTTCTTTGCCACAGTTGTAGTATAATTTGAAACTGAAATTCTCAAAATGAGTTTGTATAGAAACGAACTGATGAAAAGGTTAAAAAAATACATAATTTTATTTGCTAAGTCATGTTCAACAAGTATAATATACTTTTAGCTCAAGCTATAATTTAATTATAATTTTTTTATTTGATAATAGGAATTTTCATATTAATGAATATTTTGAAGGCGCATGATTATTTTTCCAAGCACAGGCGTATTATTTTCAGCAACCTGATATTACGATGTCGAATTGACGTCGAAATGAAGTCAAATGTACCTAAATACGTATTAGTAACCAAACATACTGTGCAACTACAGGGAAGATTTATATGTAATTTTACGTATCTTAGTTAATTTAACTAAATTTTGAGGTCGTCTTATTCTCCACTTATGTCGGTTCCACGTCGCGTCAACGTAAATTTTACTTAAATATGGTTAATTTCAGTTTTGCGACTAAATTTATTATCCATAATTTAGGTAGCCTCGACGTCAAATTAAACCAAAATATTTGTTGGGCGGGGCTGCGTACATGATTAAAGCAGCTACATCGCCTCAAAAGTATTGTGCTAACTTATTGCAAATAATCTGTCTACTTCATGCGTTTCATCATGTGACAGAAAATATTCGATATGTCCCTTTTGTATGTCAATGAAGGAACATGCTGCTTATGCTCCTCGTCATAAAAACCCGCTGGCGGTGGGTATATCTGTTAATTGTCAAAAACTGAACATATTGTTTAATTAACTCAGGCAGGTCTCGATTCTTAATAGTTGTTTGAGGTTATGACGGGACTACAATGACCACCCGTCTAGATGATTGCCAATGTATGACGTTATCCTTCTAAAGGGAACGCAGCCGGTAACGGTCTGACATTATCGTAAATAAATGCTTGCTAAATTCTTTCAAACCTCGCATAGAAATAATATACAAAAAAAAAGTAGCATTCATTATCTAATTTCTGTGGTGTTTGTTATTATTATTATAAACATTAAAACGGATACTGAAATGGATCTCCAATATGACGCATTTCAGTAAATTACTTGAATCAGAAACAAAGTGTCCGAAATTTGTGGATATTTGGGTTTCTTTCCAATTGTATATTAGACAAAAAAAGTCATTCAGCTCATTTTCGACATCCGTTTTCGAAAAAAATCGAATAATGCAAAGGTCATAGAAATAACTCTTTTATCATTTGTGAGAGATAGGCCAACATTTAATTTTTCAAATTTACTAGCAAAAAATTTCTTTTCAGCCTCTCAAATGAAAAAAAAATTGAATTTAAAATTATGTTTTTCAAAAAAAAAGGAACCAAGTTTCTAAAATGTATCCTGCAAAAGAAGTCCTATCAAAATTAAGATTATCGGTATATTAGAAAATATAAACGTTTCATTTCATGGGACCACTACAACTTGTTGTTACTTGTACCTGTTAAAGTATTTAAAGTCAAGATTGACTTTTTATGTTTATGTTTAAGTATATTAATAACTGGGTATAATCAAATTAAAACATTAGTAGTTCTATTTCAGAATTGATGCAATAAACTGAAAATTGAGTTATGCCATTACCTAATTTGCATTTGAGTTTTCAATTAACCAGAGAAATGTTAACTAACATTAAACTATGAACCAACACATCACACTGAAAACTTAATCGAATGTTGTCATGATGTATTTTTAGTTTCTCATGAGGGTATCTATAAACAGCCACTAGGAAGCCAGTTGTCAGCATGCAGTGTGGTTATTCAAAATTGTTTAAAACACATTTGAAACACGTTTTAAACAGTACAATTTCAACTAAAGAATTAAATGGTGCTACTGTTTCTACTACTTTTAGGTACAATTTTCATTCTTATTGTAACTGGAGTGCCTGATTTTAAGTTTTTTTATTCATTTATCGTCCACCTATTTCCGCAATCACCGACGCCAGGGGGCGAGCTAATTTATCGACAAGGGACCGCCTACTTTATATCCCCTCTGAAAGATGGTATATCTACTGCACAATCCAAAAAATTTGTACCAATTGAACCATTGTAACATATTTAATACATACAGCTTAATTAAATATCCATATTCCTAGCGTCATATGTTAAAAATCAAGAAAATTAACTATTTTATATCCCCTCTGAAAGATGGTATATCTCCTGCACAATCCGAAAAAAGTTGTACCACTTGAACCATTGTAACATATTTAATACATACCGCTTAATTAAATTTCCATACTCCTAGCGTCATATGTTAGAAATCAAGAAAATTAACTATTTAATACGGTTTGCAAGTTGTGAATCATATTGGCTGTCGCGTTTATTCAATAGTGTGTAAAGTTGGAAATAATCTAAGATTTCTGATTTTTATTGGGTAGTATACTGGAATAAACTTAGTTTAGTGTGTGTTCTTATAAATGAATTGAATTTGAGTGATTTAGTTGATAAATTAAAGAAGTTTTAGTTTGTATCACAACTGATGTACTGGTAACTCAGGGTATAATATGGCCTGTTTCAAATATGTTACTGTGAGACTTATGAGTGTTATTCTTGTAGATGAGTCGTTCACATTGGGGTATACCACCAGTTGAGAGCGACGATAGCTACCTAGACGACAGCGATGATGACCTAGACTTTATAATGGATAACCAAAGTAGTCAAGACAGCTCTAGCGATATTAGTGGCGAATCTGATTCTTCTGATGGTGAAGTAGATCAAACTCATGTTGAACATACACAAGTCAAACAAACATATATAAATTGGAAAGCTATTTCATCAGAGGGTGATACTAGATGCTAACCTGACTGATTGAGAAACTTACCCTCTGATAGAGAGGCAGATGAATCTATTACCTATTTTGAGACTTTCTTTGATGAAGAATTATTTCAACTCCTGGTAGATCAGTCAAACCTTTACGCTATGCAAAAAGACCCTAATAAACCACCGTTGGTTACAAAAACTGAAATGGAACAGTTTGTTGGGATATGTATGTTTGTGTTCATCTATAATTTACCCAGAATTAAAATGTACTGGGCAGAAACTACCAGGATACCTCAAATTGCCGAATATGAGTCGCCAACGCTGTAAATTGTCAAATCGCAAAAACCTAACATCGATGTGCTGTGAAAAGTGTCAAATTTATCTATGTTTATCTAAGCAGAGAAATTGTTTCAGGCAAATGCATATGTAATTTTTTTTCAGTGGTTTCCATAGTATCATATCTGATACAGATCTTGTTATTTTCAATCGCCGATTTATCATATTCCAGTAATAAATATATATATTTTTGATGCAATTCAATAATTGGTCCAGAAGAGGTTAAAAATTGTTCCACGTTATTTCATTAACTAAGTGTTTTCATATAAATTCAATTATGGAGGTCACTGTCCCAAGAAAATACATATTTTTATCATTAATTAAACTTTTGTAGGTTTTAAGGTAGTAAAAAAAGGTAATTGTTTCATGTGTGTATAAAAATAATTTAATTTCTTACTAATCCTTACTTTACATTGAGTTTAAAAAAAAAGTACGAATGGTATTTTCTGATTATCATTTCATCAGACTAAGTACATATTTGTGAAACTAGACCTTATAAAATCATTTGCCTGATTTTGTCCGTTTGGTTGTAAATCGAAATAAATAGAAAAAATGCACATTTATTTACTGCGTAACAGAAATGAGTATGAAATTAAACTGTACTAGATTTTTTGTTATTAGATATAAGCTGTAGAAGGAGAAATCTATTGAATACTATACAGACAAATGGAAAGAGGAAGAAATACAAAAAGAATTTCGAGAAAAAATGAATTTGTTGGTAAATGTTCCTAAACCAGGAGGAAACAGTACCACCAAAAACGGTAATACTGCACGATGTTTCTTTCACGATCCAAAATTATCATCTGAGATTACAGGCATTGATGATAGTATAATACGAAAATTTTCAAATATGCTAAAAACTATTTCCAATAGTTTCGCAATAAATACAAGCTTATTCGATGATATAGCTCTGGATACTGCATTGCTATTTTAAGTACATTGTTCTAAGTGCCCATTTCTATCCATAAAATACTTATCCATGGACGGAAGTCCATACGCCCAGATGTTTTTGCCCTCTTATTGCCTTCTAAGACAATACAAGATAGAGAAAACGCTGAAAGTGATTCCGATTTAAATACTAGACAGCTGGATTCATTTGAAAGCTTGGACATTACAAAGTGTAAAAATAGTATGAATAGTTTACGTATACATACATCGTCAGCTTAAGGTTAGTTTTAATCATCTCCAGATGATGCCAACTTGGTTGTTTATCCTTTGTATCTACAGACGTTGAATAAAGTTCTTTTGGTAGTTTAATTTTTATTGATACCTTTTCAAATAGCTCAGCTTTATGACTGATAGTCGAGAGGTAATGCAGTTGGGCTCTCGCCAAAATGTTCCTGGTTCGATTACTGATCGTGGCAGTGCAATTAACTATGAGAGAGTTTACTTCCATTATACACGAATATAGGCGTGTGTCCGTTGTCTATAAATGTGTATCCCCTCCCACACAACGCTAGTTTTGGGATACAGAGGATTGTACTATACAGACTGAGTATATTTTTATTTTGGTATCTTACCTTAAACAATGAGCGCGAAGAAGACACAACAATGCCACAATTACAAATACAAAATTAGGACAGAAACGACCCACACAATTCTCAATTAGCGGAGGGTGTGGTCGTTTCTTTCATCTTATTTTATATTTACAATTACCAGCATTGTATCGTCTTCTTCGTACTCACTGTTTAATGTAAAATACCAAAACTTAAATTTGCTCAGTCTGTATGTGGTGTTTATTATATATCATTATTATTTTTTTTTATAAATGATTCTTTACATATTGTTAAAAACTATCAAAAGAAATATCCTTATTTAAAAACGGTGACTCAAATTATTGAAAAATTGTTAGCTAAAAGAATTTTGAACTTTCTTGAAAATAATGATGTAATCTTCCCCAACCAACCTGGTTTTAGGGAAGGTCGTCTACTATTTCAGCACTGGTAAATATCTTAGACATAGTTTAAAAAAATTTGGATTCTGGAAATAGGGTTATGGCTCTATTTATTTATCTGTCAAAAGCACTTGACTGCGTAGATCACGATATTTTGCTTTTAAAAATTGAATGTTATGGACTGTGTGATCAGTACAATAAACTATTAAAATGGTACCTGTCAAATAGAAAACAATATATTGACTACCTTTGTACAAAATCTAAAGAATTAAAAATTAATATCGGTGTACCTCACGGCAGTGTCTTAGGTCCACTACTGTTCCTATTATATTTAAATGATATAGAATGTACCAATTTTTTATACTGCTTATGGTGATGATATGACCTTGGTGGCAAGTGAAGGCACAATTGAGAAAATGGTTGGCAATCCAGAAAATAATTTAAAACTTGTTTATAATTATTTCAATGAAAA
Organism: Rhamnusium bicolor; assembly: GCA_029963845.1. Lineage (NCBI taxonomy): Eukaryota > Metazoa > Arthropoda > Insecta > Coleoptera > Cerambycidae > Rhamnusium > Rhamnusium bicolor. The sequence continues at coordinate 455,872 of JANEYF010001717.1, forward strand.
AAAAGCTTGTAATGAATCAGGATAAAACATTTTCTTTGCAGTTTCATTCGGTCAGTTCTAACTATACGACAAGTCCATTGATAAGACTCCAAGGAAAGACTGTTCAACAAGTGAAAGATTTCAAATTATTAGGAGTTTATATTGATTTTCCATTAGATTGAAAAAGTCATATAACTTAACCATGTAAGAATCGGCTGTGGTGGTTCGGGAATACCGGAACACTTGCTGTGAAATGCGTGAGGACGTTTAGGAGATTTAAGGAACACTTTTTTGTACTTGCTATTAAAGCATCTACTTCTGGACATCCTTGTCGAATGCACGTTACACGTTACACATAACATGTCCCAACTTACAACCGTGTTCTTGAAGAGAACGGCCTACCAAATGCATTGTCGTGACACCATCGGTCACAAACATCAACATTTGTTGACAGATCAAATTTTTCTAACGTCTCCAGCACCACCCGCGTAACTGTATTGCCAATACACTCAGTTAGTCTTTTGCTAGCTAGTAATAGTGGAAATGTCGGTTTAAGAGGGTCCAGTACACGTACTATAACATTTACAATAGATTTTTTTTTACAATCTGACGTCTCGTGCACACATAACCACATCCGTGTATTTTTTAATACACATTTGATCTTATTTATAATGTCTTCGCGTACAGTTGGTACATAGTTACACAACGTTGCGCGACTTGGTAACATCACCTGGGGATTGTATTTATTCCAGAACTCCCGAAATGGTTGTTTATCGAATATGTTCAGCGGAACATCACAGGCAATCAACATTGACAGTAAATCGGACATAAACTGTGATTTCGAAGAAACGCAATTTTTTTTTAGTTTTATGCTGCACAGTATTTACGTGACGTCCAGAATCATATTTATCTCAGCACATCAGGCTTGTCTCACACACCTTACAAATTATTATTTGCACCATTATAGAATAAATCCGGGAATGCACTGATAAATTTATTCACTTTATCAACGTATGGCTGTTTTTTACCCTTGAGCCCGTCTGACATATTTTATAATTAAATTAATATCAACAATAAAGTATAATAAATAAAATTATCAACAATACAACATAAAATACAACGGAGAGGAATAAATTAACGTGTAAACACTACGACATCCAATAACGGACTAGTCTCGCGGCTCGTGTCGATTTGTCCGCCAGCCGGTCATTGCCTCACCAGATATCTGTCTACCTGCTGTTGCACCACTGAATAACCGCACGACTTGCCAACTCTAGTAATGAGTCACCATGTCTTCAAATTTCAGAAGGGGGCTATGCGTTTTATGTTTAATCTTAAATCGAAATCATGCAAAAGTACGTTCATTAAAGAAAAAATATTAACTTTTTCTTGCATATTTATATTTGAAACTTTAAAATTTGTGAAAAATAATCAATCACGTTTTACTCAACAAAATTTTCACCATAAACATTCAACACGCGATGGGTACAATTTGCAATATAACATGCACAGATTAGAATTATATACATTAAATCCATGTTACACAGATGCTATTTTATATAATAAACTAAACAAATATTTCTAGTGTCAAACATTTTTTTCTGCTGTTGGGGAATATCTTGTAAAAAATGCTTTTTACTAAGTTGGGGAATTTTTAAATATCTAAAATATTTCATACCTTTTGCGGTATTTTATAAAATAGGTCTACCAATATTTTCTGGATATTGTTGACTTATGCTATGTCATAATGGGATGATCAAATGGATGAATAAATGTATTATTATTATTATTATTATTATTATTATTTATCTCGCATATCAGATAATATTGAAAAATTAAACACTAACACTAATAAAAGTGTTATCTCTGAAATCACAGTATTTAATTACTGTGTTCCTAAAAAACTGATACAATTCAGATCCTTGAATTAACACCCGAGCTAGTGAGGCTGTTAGAACAGGCCCAAGAAAGAAGGCATCAGTAAGCAACGGTACGGTGCTCGAGTTCGTGGTTCGCCGATATGTGAGACTAAGATGAAGACAGGCGTACACAGCAAATCCTTGCCGCATCTCTTGATCACGTTCTTAAAGGCCCGAGTTGTGATCCGATTAACTCCACGGCGCCACCGTCGCAATCTCGGTAATGATAAAAATGGCAATAAAAATTAGGGATAATAGGGCCAGGAGGGTGGAGAAATTCATTTCAACTACCAACGAGCTACGATGTCACCAAGAAAATACCAGATAAGCGCTAATGCGGAATAAAATTAGACGCAGATGATCGATTATAGAAACAAGAGTCGATTTGAATTTAAAATCATTTGCGTATTGACTTTGGATAAAGCTTTCGTTTCCTGCTCTTAGCTAGCTTATCCTTGGAGAGTGGAAAATGCGATTTTCATTGAATCCATTTATGCAAGCACGCTTACCATTTTCTTTTATCCAAAGGAAACTATGATTGATATATATATATATATATATATATATATATATATATATATATATATATATATATATATGTATATATATATATATATATATATATATATATATATATATATATATATATATATATATATATATATATATATATATATATATATATATATATATATATATATATATATATATATATATATATATATATATATATATATATATATATATATATATATATATATATATATATATATATATATATATATATATATATATATATATATATATATATATATATATATATATATATATATTGTTTTCCGGGTATACTCCCGCGTAGGTGATAGGCCCCGAGAGGGACCGTGGTTGTCTGAACGACTTTTCGGTAGAATCTCATCTACCATCTTCAGGTTCTACCAGATAACTGCTTACTGCGGCTTCTGGTAACTCGAACTGAAATTAGATAGTAGATGAGATTCTACCGAAACGTCGTTCAGACAACCACGGTCCCTCTCGGGGCCTATCACCTACGCGGGAGTATACCCGGAAAACGAATTTAACATTCACCACCCGCGAAAACCTGAAAAACAACAATATATATATATATATATATATATATATATATATATATATATATATATATATATATATATATATATATATATATATATATATATATATATATATATCCACCATATTTGAGATGAGCTATATGCTACTTGAATCTAGTTTGAATTGATCGTTTAGTTTGTCCAACTTACTCTTGATTACAGTCCTTACAGTTAATTTCGTAAATCCTTGATTTTTCGTTTATTTTAGATTTATTTTTTGGATTGCCTAACAGTTGTTGTAGTTTATTTTATGATGAATGAACCACTGTCATAACTACATCTTTCATTGCTCTTTCATTTTGATAGGTCAAGGAATTTCGAGGTGTCTTTTTAAATTTACGATTCCTAATTATTTTTCAACTAAACTGACAAAATATCTATTACGTACATTTATGTCCTTAATGGGTGCCTTTTCTTTTTCAAACCTCTCCATATTGAGGGGAAAGATTAATAAACGATGAATTAGAAAATTAAAAATCGCCATTTTGTATTGAACACAATGGTAAGAGTCCTTAAGGATATATCTTATTTTCACTATTTCTAATTATGAACAGATCTAAAAGTGGTAGCTGTATATACATAGTTTTCAATTTCATATGTGAATTTAACTAACGCGAAACGACTGTTTAATTTAGTAACAAAGTTGTAATATCAATGACTTTTGTGTCAAACACTGCAAAAATTTCATCCACGTACATAAAGTCAATCCATGGGAAAACGCTCAAATTTTTCTATTTCGAATCGGAAGAGACTGGCAATGAATGGTGACAAGGAGTTACCCATTGCGTCCCTTCATGTAGTTCGAAGAAATTACCATTGCATCGTAAACAATTTTGTGTCATGCAAAGTTTAGTGAATTGACCATATTCTTTTACTACATATTGACCTGAGATTGTTCGACTAGATCCTCATGGTAGTCCTAGGTCTGCGGTATCGGACCACTTGGAAAAAATGAACAAACGTCAAAGGAGATCAAAATTTCACTTTGTTGCAACTGGATATTTTTCACTTTATTAATGAAGTCATTGGAACTAATCACATAGAAACTAAGTGGTGCAATAGATTACTTTTCGAACTCCTCTGTTAAACATTTTGATAGGTGATCCAATTGCTGAAACAGCAGGACGTACCAACTTTCCTGGATTAGGTATCTTAGGCAAGCAGTACAAGTTAGGTACACTTAGGTTAGATACATGTAACCTCCTATTTTTCGTCTTAAAAGAGAGCTGTCAGAGTAATCAGTGGAATTAATAATAATAGGGAACACTGCCAACCACTATTCTTAAAATTCGGTATAATGCCTTTACCATCTTTACATATATACTTCTCTCTAATTGAAATATATAAAAACGTCAGTAGTTTTGATATCCACTCTGATTTACACAACTATAGTACAAGATCTGCAAATTTACTAAGGATACCTCGTTTTAGGCTGAAAAAGTCAGAAAGTAATTCATTAAATTTTAATTTGTATAATAAACTACCCCCTGAAGTAAAGTCACTAAATTTAAATCGTTTTAAAAGCAATGTTAGAAGCATTATATTAAAACATTGTTTTTATTCAATTGAAGATTATTTACGGACATCACTCTAATAAACAAGAAATTGATAAATAATAATAGATGATAAAAGATTACCCATTTAAAATCGCATTGTATTTATTATATTGATGTGGAGCAGAACTACTCAATATTTAGTTTAAATTTGTTAATTAGTTTAATTTTGTTTTATATGTGTTCATAGGTGTATGTATGTGTATATGTGTGTATATATGTGTGTATATGTATGTGTGTGTATGTATGTGTGTATATGTTGCATGCATGTGTGTATATGTGTATGTATGTGCATGTGTATATGTATGTGCATATGTGTATATATGTTTGTATATACACTGGTTTGTCATATATGTGTTTTTATTTATACGGATATACTATGTACATTATAGCTTATGTATTTGTATTTGTGCTTTGTATATTTATATTTATATATATTAACCCTGATGATCTTTAAAAAAATTCTTTTTAATTACAAGATTTTGTGCTCTGACTTGCTACAAATGTACAAACCTGTATATAATGTGGTTAAATAAATGTTATCTATCTATTTAAAACTGGAGTAATAAGGTTGTTACAGAATTTAAGTACATTTCTTACTTCACTAATTATTTTTGGTAATGAATTTCTAGAATTTTTTTTACCATTATTAATCAGGTTGTCTACCCTTTCATAATTTTTACTCACGGTGAAAAAACTACAACCTTTAGGTAATCCAAAAGACAAAATTGAAATAAACGAAAAATCGGGGATTTACGGTAAGGACTGTAATCAAAAATATGTTGGATAAACTAGACGAACAAATAAAACTAGATTCAAGGAGCATATGGCTTATCTCAAATATGGTAGAACATGAGACTGAGAACAACCATAAAATAGATAGTAGTAATTTAAGATAAAATAGGAATATAAAAAATATTAGACGGCTGGATGCATTTGAGATCTTGGAAATTACCGTGTAAAAATAGTATGCATGGTGACAGAGGGCCAATCCCATATAGTCCGTTCTATTGGTTAGTGTGTCACGATTCACTGAACCGTAACATTATTTGCATAAGTTTGGCTTTAATCATCTCCAGATGATGCCAACTTGGTTAGCGAAACGTGAGTCGAGTGCAGTATATGGTGTTTTGGTGTTTTGTGGAAAATCACGTTAGTGTTGGCTTCACATCAAAGGTTCCAACCCACTTCAAAATATTTTGAAAAGGAATGTAAGTTAATGAAATAGAATAACACAATTCTAATTCCTACCTTCACTGTAAAACGACTTGGTTTTTTATTTACTCTACCCTGTCTTATCAGAATTTAAATTAGAATGTTTATTATCTTATGTCTATTACACGATTGGTCAAAACTATATCGAGCCGCGAATATCTTAGAAATGGTGGAGCAAGAACAAATATAATTCGGTATTAATCTTTTGTAACAGTATAGAAAATAATAACTAGCATTGTTGTTATTATATTTCCATTTTATTCTCTATTTGAATAGAACTTTTACCAAGAAAATAAAAAATTTGTATTAAATTATTAAGATGTGTTGAAATAAAATATTCTCAAGTTTAAGAATAAGAAGGCTGAAATAAATGGTTGTTATCGACGATATAAGGAAATGAAGGTGGTAAACTAAGCATGACAGATATAAAATTCTGGCGAATTTGCAAGACATCAGCGGCCAAATGCCCAAAAGAAGCAGAAGCAGCAGTTTTATCTCGTAAAAAATTCTTTACTCGTTCCATTTAAGACACATAATTTTATCGACGGCAATGTAGATACTGACAATTCACTATTTAAAATGTTTTCTTAGGCAGAGCTCGTGTAAGATAACACTCTGATAAATGCCAGGGCGTTACGTTTTGATTGAATTTTAATTAAATTTCTCGCTACAGATATACTTGTGATAGGCATCCCTACGTCCCGTAACGGCAGTTAGAGTTTTTCTTATTAGCTGGCAAGCAAACAATATGCGGTTAGCTCAAATGCACTCTGCTTGTCTCCCCTTTTTAAAGAATACTGACAGGAAATTAATTCTCAAAAATGAAAGCTGCCGAAGTGGTCTGTTCGGAGGCATTCAAAAGCGATAACAACCTTCGTCTTATTTCATTTAATAAAACCACATAGGATGGGTTATCAGCGATTCTTTTTGAAAGTAACAACTTTACACAGAATAGTGAGCTATCAACGAAGTGCCTATAGGTATCTTAAATAAATAATTATTTATTTTTGTTTTAGCTACCCTTCTTATAGAGGGATCCGGATGTTGAGAGCTTTTCTTTCATTAGGTGTTCACTCATTCTCCATAACCGATGATATAAATTCACTAAATTGACATCAATTATAGGGCTTCAAAAAAAGTGAATCATGCTACTGCATGTATAATTTTAATTGAACAGTGTAATTAACGAAATAATAATCAGGGAAAGGGGACTGGACCAGAGTCTAGGACCGGTAGCTAATACTGCCTCATAGTTGACAGAAATACATACATAGCTAAATAAAAGCAGAAGTATAAAATAAACAATGAAATATACATCGCTTGATACAAGGTATTATTCAGAAAGATTGAAGAGACGAACCGTTATAAGTAGGGCTGTCTAATTTATGTAGTGTGTTTTATGTTTTTTTTTTTTTATAAAGATGGGAAAGGTATGATGCCAAACTTTCTGAATAGAGGTTGACAATGTTCTCTATTATTATTAATTCCAGCAAGTACTCTAATGGCTCTTTTTTTGGAGTCGAAACATTTTTTGTACATGACTAGAATTACCCCATAAAATCACAACGTAGTAATACGCGAATGAAAGAAGGCAAAATATGTATAAATCATAGCGTTTATACCCAAAACTAACCTCAGTTGACCTAACAAATAAATTATACTTGCAAGTGATTTTCCCAAATAGCCGACATGACCAGCCCAACTTAAATTATCATCCAATGTAACTCCTAGCAACTTAACACTCTCTCCTCTAAAAATAGCATGGTTTGTAGAATCTGTGATTTATAACTGTTGAGTTTAAGTTTATTTGCGACAAACAATTTCTCAGCAGTTTTTTCAATTGTTGCTAATTTATTTACTTAGTTTAAATAATCTGTATCCGAAGTAATTAAAGTTGTATCATCGGCAAAGAGTATACAATTGTAGGGATGAAGAAAGTAGTATCATTAATGAATAAAATAAACAATAGTGGTCCCAAGACAGATCCTTGGGGCACTTCATGTTTAACGTCGTTACATTAAAAGAGTCTGGAAAACTTCTTTACTAAAACACCTATTTATTAGTAATGTAAGAGGATATATGATTATATCGATAGTTTCTTTAATTATTTTACCATTCAAATCGTAGACATCAGTACAGGAAGAATGTTTTAGTGCATCAAAAACTTCAAATATGACTGGCCGAAGAAAAAAGAGCCAGTTGCCACAGGAATTTTTTCTAATATATCATTTAAATTCAAGAATATTCTCTGCTACAGTACTAAAGTAATTATTAAAATCTTCCCGTGATCAGGATCAATTTGAGTCGAATGTTTATTATTTCTCTCATAATTTATTAATTTCCAGCTGTCTCTGGCTTTGTTTTCAGAGTTTGCAATATACTGATCGAATGGAACGTTTTTGGTCTCGTCGATTTCAGTTTTATATTCTTTCTGTAAATCTTTATATACCCGAAAATCATCAGGATTCTTAGTTACATTGTAAATTAGCTTAACGCAAGATAAAGTGTCACGCATTTTACGCAAGGACTCATTATACCATATTATTGGTGGCTTATTATTATTTAAAGTATATTTTTTAAGTGGAAATTGTTTCTGTACATATAATTAGCAAGAAGGAAATTTGATAAAAAATTTACGTTGTTTTCACTACTTGAAAAAATGTTCCAATCAAGTTAGCTTGAAGAAGCGTTTGTAATACGTCTTCTCAACACTTCTTTAGGAAAATCAGCACTAGCTCTCACAGTGATATATTGACCCAGGTAATCAGAAAGGCATGGTTCAATAACACCTGCTTCATAATCAATATCTTTTAAATTTGTCAGAATGTTATCTATACGACTAGATGTCTGAGCAGTAATTCCTGTGTATTCTGTAATAGTGATATCGAGAGCAAAGGAGTCAAAAAGTGGTACTAAGTCAGTCAACTGTGAAGTTTTCTTATGGAAATTTATGTTGAAATCACCCACAAGTAAAATGATACACTGTATATAATATTTAAATAATAAATTTTCTTAATTTGTTAAAAATATATTAAAATCACCAGAACACGATCTATACAAGGTGAAAACTATAATTTTATTGATACATTTAAATAATCGCAAAAATTTTCACTTGAATGACTAGTTATTTCTTAGATGAAGAAATTTATTTTCGTATATAAAAAATAAAGATTTACTTAAGTTAAATATTTCAGTAAAAATATTGTTTTTATGTGTGTACCTACTTATTTTATGTATCTCCATTATTGTTCCATTAAAGTTTAAGCGTAGAGAGTATTTTATAATCTCAATAAGTATACCTTTGACAAATGAGTTCTTTGCGTAAAGAGTGGCAGAAGACTTTGGGGCAAGTTTCCTTTGATTTTGTTTAAACCCCTTTCAAGAGATTAGATTTTTTTATATGTTTCCTATTTGTTGTGACTAATTCTATTAATACCAGTGTGAATCCGAGTATGCATGTAGAAACTCACTCTAAAACTCTTGTTGACACTACATGATCCAATCTCTTCATTTACATGAAATCATTCAAGTTTAAACAGGGGGCATTTTTGTCGGCGTGTAGGATTAATTTGCACCTCCTAGGTGTTCACGGAGATTTGAACACCCTGAATAACACCGCAGAAGCATTGTATATACGTTGAGCCCAGCCCGCGGCTCAATGCATGTAACTGCGTCACAAATGTCGAGAATTGTGTTTTGTGCATTCAACATCTTCTCATCAGTCATCAGTTCATCATTGCGGTGCGGCGACGGTTCAAGTTTCACAGACACTGGCAGTAACAGCCTTGTGATACCTTCATAGGCGGAACTGGAGAGGTTTTTACATGTTTCATGGAATTTATTTATTAACTTTCAAGTTAATATTTCTCTGCGTGTGTGAATACATTTTATGTTCACATAAAAAATTATGTTACTTCAAAACACAAAAATTAATAATTCCAGTAAAATTATGAGCATTTTTTAATTTTTTAAAAATTAAATTCATTCATTAAAAGAATTTCAAAGAACACACAATCAGAATACTCAACATGGTTAGGTTATGTTTTTGTGAGTAGGTTCTAGTGGGCCCCACTGCGGCCATCAGCAAGTCTATTGGGGCTTACTCCTTATCATGCTGCGCCCAATAAGGTCAGTCTCTTAATGAAACTGATAACTTTATTGGTTGAGAATGTGGTCATATACTCTGACAGCAGTTGCCCTTTGCCAAATATTGAGAATCAGATTCTCTCCAGAGCGGGACAGGTGCATAAGACGTGGTCTACCTTCTCGGTTCGGGTTTGATGATTCGTGATCCTACTCCTTCTCAGGCCGAGGAGTCGGCTGTTTTGTACCTTCCACACCAGAGGGGCAAGGTATCCAGACCAGAGTAGCTTTATTGTTTTTGCTCAAATGATTCAGAGCCTTCTGAGAGTGTCATACCATTTTAGAGTCACATCGGTTATGGCAAAGAGCTTTTAAAGCTGCTTGACTATCTGAAAATTTTTTTATTGATCTGCGTGCAAGATGCATATATTCCAGCCTTCTCACCCACAGTTCAGTAGCATGAGTCTGGGCCTGAAATATGGTTGCATAAATACCTAGTTTTTAGGATATCCTCACTCTTGGTTTGTTGCTATGTACACCGGCTCCTGTTCCCTCGGGAGTTTTGGAACTGTCTCTGTAAACCAGCATCTGTCTGCCTTTAGTAGGTTGGCCTTATTCCAGTCCCGTTCATGCTTCTCCGTATAAAGGATGTTGAAGGTTAGCTCGTGGTTGGTCATGGTCATAGTATCTGAGGACATTTCCAAGATGCTGTGACTTTCTGTGTCATCAAACAGCCTGTTCCCTCCATGATACTAGTTTGCGGCATATTAATGGCCGCTTATTGCAGTCTATCCGTTACCCAAATATGTATAAAGAGTAGGATTTCCATTGCTGTTGACGATGTGGTGCTAATTGCCTCCTGTATAGTCAAGCAAGCTAATCTCTGCAAACTAGAGAGTTTAGCTTTGGCTATGCATTGTGATCCTTCCGGCCTACAAACGATGGATCCTTATGTTATCATTGGTCTGATGACCGTGACATAGATCCAGTGAATTTGTTGGAGACCCATGCTCCAGGATTTACCACAAATACGACATGTCCATAAGGACAGTTTTGCTTTGTGGATTACCTTTTTCAGATGGGAGTTCCAATTAAGTGATTAATCCAGAGTGACTCTTAGACAATTCACCTCCTCTACAAATGGAATAGTATCCATTAAGGAAAGCACTCCAGCTTCCTTTTTTGGGTGAATGGTACTATTACTGTTTTTTGAGGATTCACGGACATCTGCTCCCTGTCACATCAGTTGCCCAATGCATGCATTGTCTCCTTCCTGTTTCCTCTGACTAGTATGACTATAGTTTTCTCTGATTAGTATGACTAGATCATCTGTATATACTAGAATCTCAACCTCTCACAGTGTGAGTATAATCAGAAAATCGTCCACAAGAAGTAACCGCAAAATGGGGGAAAGAACCCCACCTTGCAGGCATCCTCTTGTGGCTCTAAAGCTAAATGCTTCTCTCTATAGAGACGTTGTTATGGTTTTGTTTGATAGCGTAGCACGAATCCTGTCGACTATGATTGTCTTCATTCCTCACTGCATTAATCTCCGATGGTTTATCATCGTCGCTTTTAAATACATCCCGCTGGAGATTCGTTCCGATAGAGCGATTTATTTTTGATTGGCCATCATTTGAAGGATTTATCAAGGCAACCTCGAAGACGAAGTGGGTAAAGTATGTTGCACATAAAGAAAGGAAAAACTGTGAAATTGATGGTTCACAATGATTCCCTCAATTAAGGAAACTTCCTTAATTGAGGGAGATCTTGAGCATGAGATCTCTTTAATCATAAATTATTACAACTACATTTACGAGATTAAGAGTATACTTCGTCGTACTCCTGGCAATAATAATACTGTAAAATACATACAGACTATTGTAAACACCGAGAAAACATACTAGTGGTTTTTGAAAAACATGACCATGCATGTTGATGTTTTTAGCTGAAAGTTATGCATTCATCTCGCACACATTTCGATTTAATATTTTAATTTTTCGTGTTTTTCTGTGCTGCTACTGTGTTTTGAGGACTGCGCTTTTGCATTCCTAACTATAAATTATTAAATTCAACAAGCAATTTAGATGATAAATTGTTAAAACAATATTAAAACTTACTTGTGGTGGAAATTGATTAATTTTTGGAATAGTAAAAAAACGACAATTAATAAATTTTAATAACGATAATTACATTAAAAACAAATATTCAGATTCTGTTGAAGTTAACAATCATCGTATCGCATCACATCATCAACATGAGTGAATTGAGAAGAATAACCACGGTCACCATTTGGTACATTCATGGCATACTTAGACAGACTTAGATCACTCCGTAATAGGTTCAAGACAAGAACTATATTTAAAATTGTTTTTAGCTGAAACCAAACCCTGTAACAGTCGTTAATGCTCAAAAAATTGTTTATATCTTTAATTTAGACTACTAGAAGTTAAGTTTATAGAACATAAAAGAAATGTCATTGATTTGGTGTTGGCGAACAATTTATTTCCACCATTTCAAAAGTTGAAGATCACTGGCGGTTCTTCTATGGGGTCATTTGGTTAATGACCTCCCACATACAAATAAAAAAATAGAGCTATTCATTTTCTGAAGTTTAAAAATATATAATATATGTATTTATAAATATATAATATACATTTTTAAGAATATTAAAAAAATATATATATATATATATATATATATATATATATATATATATATATATATATATATATATATATATATATATATATATATATATATATATATATATATATATATATATTATATATTTTTAAACTTCAGAAAATGAATAGCTCTATTTTTTTATTTGTATGTGGGAGGTCATTGACCAAATGACCCTATAGAAGAACCGCCAGTGGAAGATATCCCTTCATTCCTAGAACAACTAGGATTTTGCTTTATGGTCAGTAAACTAATGAATTATATTAACTCCGTGAGATTTATGTATTACATTATATTATTCGTTACAATTCATACTGTACGCCACTGCCTATATGTGTGCAAAACATATTTTAAGTCAGTTACTAGTTTTATGAAAATCATAAGAATGGCTTCAGAAAAACGAATCCAACGTAACATAACAAACTCTTACATAAGTCTGTCTTCCTAGATGACGTATATATTGTATGGGTAAATATGAAATATTTCTTTTATATATAATTATTAAATAAATGATTTACTTTACTTTTGTTTCATGACTATACATTTTGTAATAGTGTTATATTTAAGTATGTGAAAATATGTGTATCCTCAATCACGAATACATCTACGTATTGTGACTTGCATAATCTGCAGGTAAATTTGTACAATATGTCAAATTTGACTTTTTACTTATCTTTGCTCACTGTATGGAGTGTAGAGAAGGAGGAACGTCTCTTATGGACGGTACGTTCAAAATGTGGTCTGAATTCTGTAAGGTATGAGAAGTGGCGCTGATCGTATTATGGGATTGAGTCTGAAGTTAAACACTTACTATATCTCTGAAACTAGCTTCAGATTCTATAAACTAACGAAAACATAATATTATGTAGGTGTTGAAAAGAATTATACAGCGTAAAAAAATAATAAAAATAGTAAAAACAAAATCACGTAGAATACCTCCTCTAAATCAGCGCCACCTATTCTTCCATCGAAAATCCGATCACATTTTTTAACACGGAGACGTTTCTCCTTCTCTACACTCCATAGCTCACTGTTTGGATACACTTTTCACCATGCACTCAATTAGCTCTAGAGACTCTTAAATTTCAGAAGTAAGTTCAACTTTGTTAAATTTTGATTTATAGATCTTGATTTTCAATATTTAAATATTTGATTAATTTATTATCTTATCCAAATTTAGTTATCAAATTTTTCTTTACTGAATGCAATACTTTTTTATTCAATATTAAATAAATTTCGTGGTCAGATAATGAAATGTTTTATATTTAAACAAGAATTAAACAAATTTAAATTGCTCAAATTGATAACAAATAACTGCTCTAAATTGGTGCACCTTTTTCGCTAAATTACTTTATATCCTGACAAATTTAAACAATCTTAATCTAATACAAATGCTTTATAAACGACAAACTTAACTTTATCTTCACCCAGATTCCAACTTCTCTGTGTAGGTAAGTACAAATATTATGCTATTATGCGTCCTGAATCATTTTAAATTTCAACTGTCAAATCACTTTTGCCTTTTACCTCGTCTATCTGCTGGTTGTCTGGAAACTGATCTGCTTTGCGATTCTCCCCTATTTAATAACAATTTCGTCTCTTGTTTGCTAAAAAATTACACTATTATTTTCTTCCACGATTTTTTCATATGAAATTTGTTCTTTTCTGCTGATTGTAAGTTACTTTTGTAATATTCCTCACATAAAATGTAAATTTCTATGATTTTGATTATAAATTTCGAATTTTTTCAGAAGCTGAAATTAAACGTGTACCTGCTTTTCAATCAGAAAATGGAACTCTTTTTTTTATTTACTTTTTTTCCCGGTATCCAAATTTCTATAGTGATGTCAACGTCATCTTCTTTACAAACTTTGATTCTATTTTTATTTTTTCTTAATATGGCATAAACCACTTTTTTCTCCTTTCTAATCCTCTTCTCTGTACTTTAACCTACACATCCATATACCCTTCATCCTATTTCATTACGCTGTGAACTTCGTTCGTCCTTTTCACCTTTTCACTCACTTTTCATTATATAACTAAACTTAAATCTAATTACAATGTTTTTTTTACATGTTCAATAGAATATTTAAGCTTCCTGTAGCTTCATTGTAATAAACACGTCTATTATTTAAACAAATTCAAAACCATTTCATTATCTTTCACTTTATTCAAAATTCTTTCTTTTTCAGATAAAAAAATAACTCAAATACCCTCAAACATTTTTTTAACATTTAATTTGATATACATGGTGATCCATGTATCCGCAACATAAAGAAAAAACTGCTACCTAAAAAGTTTATTTAACTTTGTACGCCTGAACGTACATCTTTAGTCACGCCACAACTTCTATATTTTTTTGCTTTTGTGTGTTATCATATTATGTATTTTATAAATCAGTTATTTATTTCAATTTTAATTTACTATAGCGTGTCCAAATATTATATTCCAAAACAATACTTATTTAATAAAAAACATATGTTTAAAAGGATATAGTGCCTTTGATCTGCGAAATATAACATTAACGAGCTATTCCACATAAAGGATACAAGCAATGAGAGATAAAAGTAATTTCTAAAGCGCAGTAAATTATTTGGATTCGCTAGTTCCTTATCCCCATACAATATAAATAAATATATATATATATATATATATATATATATATATATATATATATATATATATATATATATATATATATATATATATATATATATATATATATATATATATATCTAGATAATATATATATATATGTATGTGTATATATGTGTGTATATATCTACGTAATGTTAAATTGTAATTCTGAGTTTTATGTAACGTATTGTTGTACAGCCAAGGGCTAAATGTAATATCTATCTCTATCTATATCGATACGATTCACCAGTAATAAGAAGATAATTTAGAACAATTGATCATTATAATTACTTTACCTTAAATTTCACAACAAAATCACAAATAACACCACTTGATTATATTTAACAATATGCTTTGCTTGCTTTCTGCACTAGAACAACAGATCCTGTGACGTCACCGCATCGACTGTCCAGCCGGCAGTGTTCACACGCGTAATAGACTAATTTAAACTTTAATATTAAATAACTTTTGTGAAAAAAAATGTAAAAAAAATCCTTTACGCACTGTTTTTTGTATTAAATAAAAATTTCAAAATGCCAAAATTATATTTTGCTCATGGGGCCTATATAAATTATGCATGCAGTGCAGTGTTCAATAAGTTGCCAGATCACATAAAAAATGTTAACAGCTTAACCAAATTTAAAAAAGGAAATTCGCTCCTTCCTATTTATTCAGTGCTTTTATTCCTTAAAAGAATTCTTAGATTTTAATATGTAATTTGTTTTATTGTTTATACAATTCCTGTAATGTTGTACTGTACTGTACTTGTGACGTTTCATATCCTATTCTGTAAGGCTTACATGAAGAAAGTTATTATTATTATAATTATTATTATTATTGCTGGTTGGTACCCCATTTTACTATGGAGGGTCATATTTAATAATTTCATAGGATATTGTAATATACTACGTAGTTTAATTTTAAGTATTATTTAGAGCAATAGATTGAAACATCTTCTTAATTTGCTTTTTGATGTTCTTGAACTCTTAAACTATTTACTCGTTTCAAGTTCAGATTATTAAAAGCATAGTTTCCATTGTGGTTGTAGAAAAATGTGTTAGGAACATCTTCACGAAAATTGGTTTGGTGGTTCTCAAAGAAGATGGTAACACTCCTCTTCAAGAAACCATATAGGAATTTACTTTATCCGAACGAAAACCTACTTGGCTTAACCATGAATATTCATATTTGCCAGCGCCCGAATGCAGATATTTTAATAGTCATATATATTTTTATTGTATAATCTTCGTGAGTAAATTACAGCACATTATTTTCGTGAGATCTACATATAAATATTTCAGACAGATAATAACTTATTATATGAATTAAATTTTAAAGGGTAGATTAATAAACCCTCAATATAGTATAATGTGAATAACGAAAAGATGGTAAATTTAAAAGCCGGAAGCAAAGTAAAAATGCGAACAGGCAAGTTCTTTCCTTGGCACATAGGCAACACAGATAACGTCGCAGTAGCATATAAAGCTCATATACAAAATGAAATATGCTTGTCTTTGGCGCGGTGTTTGCGCGGGAAGTGATATATGCAGTGGAGTATTATTTCGCAGCGAGGTTAGACTTAGCTTTGGTATCTTTTGCTGTGTTTAATGGTTATTGCCGATTGTGCACTGCCGTATATGAGAGATTAACGCAGATACGGAGTAAAATATGATGATACTTATGTTCATTCCCGCGTCGAGACGCTTCTGGACGGACAGAGTTGTACTGCGCGACGATAACGCTTCTAAAACCGATGCCGCACCTGGCATCGCAATTCTAAGATGCATGGCCTATAGAATCTTAATTAATTTCGTAGTCGTAATCTCGAGCAATTAAATGGCAATTTCTTGGAAAACATAAAGGATTTTTGCGAATCGCGCCGAGCAGCGGAATGGAACCGGGAAATACCGCCATAATTCATCTATCCTATAAGATTACTGATCTTTAATCCCCTTCCTTTCCTGCTCTTCTCTCTTTAGCGAGCCGCACACTCCTAAAAGTTGAGATTTACGGCGTTGTTGGAATTATATTGTTGGCTTGCACAGCGCGAGCCTTGAACGGCGTTGTAGTTAGCTGGGAATTATTATGATATATCTAGACGAAATCTACCAACACACCACCTTCCAGTATAAGACATCATTAGATATACTGCTGGAAGTTGGAACGCGGCAAGCAGTGCCGTGCATACTGGCGAAGTAAGCTTATCTCTGCTGCAACGGGCAGCCGGCCGGCAACGAGAAGCGGCTCACGAAGCATTACTTTAGATAGGGAGGATATAAAATATGGCGTCCTTTCATGAATCTTATTAAGATATCCGTAACACCCGACGATACCGAGTTATGCGGGCCGGAGAGAGCGCGCGTTCGCGAACTTATGAAGAAAGGAGTAGGTGTATAATCCTTATAGCTACACCGCTATATATCACGACTAAGTCCTGTAAGGAAAACAGGATAGATATTTATAAGTTACGAGCCTCTCCGCGCGGACTGTTTATTTAACTCAATAATCGTTTATCACTGGGATCAGAATTCTTGCCGACGCGTCTCCTGCATGATATAACTAGGTCTTTCTTTCTAATCTAAAACTCGCTAACACACATTTTCACTGCCTGAGCGTGATATATGAGTATTCACGTATACGAATTATCTCAGGTGATATACTTCTTTATGAATTTCAATCGATTTGCTAAAAGATAGTAATGTTTAATAGTATTAAACAAAATACATAAATAGCAATTTAATTTTTGATGAAAATTAAGTGGCAACGAACAGATTCATGTAGGTTTTCATCTGCCATGTGTCCTCATTTCTCTAATAAAGCTAATTACTGTCTAATGAGGATTTATAGAAACGTTTTAAGCACTAGGTGTCCCATAAATCGATATAAGGCGTCTTGGAAGTGTAAGAGGTAGTCAGCCACCGATAATCCGGACATCGCATAAATATGATCAAGTGTGAAGCTGGGGCCGTAAGTAGTAAGCCTGGCTTAGAGTTTGCCGCGTCCCCGGTGAGCAGCTGAGACGACAGACGGGCGCGAAAAACGATTGCTCGCCTAACTTTACTGAACGTAAGCGTCTCTTTATTGATTGTAAGATAAGGTTATGCTTCTACTTATAATTAAGGGCTCACTACATCCTTTAACCACATGGGAATGTGATAGATAGTTACACACTTCGGACAGGGTAAAAATAATTCGGTTTAAATATCCAAGACGAAAAGGGAATATAATGAAAAATGTCAACTTAGTGTCGGAGGGCGAGATCAAGTAGCGGAGCTTTAAACGAGGTTTTAAATTTGGATGAGCCGAGCAACAGGTTAGCTAGGGAGCCCAACACGGGATCAGCTCTGCGGAAAAGATTAATTTCACGAAAATGTATCTGGCGGATGAAGACGCCGGTCGCTGAGCCATCGGGTTACCGCTCTGAAGACGTGTAATTGGCCATTAAGGGTTATTTTATGCTCGACGCGTCGTTGAAAGTGGTGTGTATGTGGTCTGATAGTCACCCCCAACTCCTCCGCCGCAACTTCTAAGTATCCAGTCTTTATACGTTAGCGGTTATAATTAGTTGAAAGCGTAGTTCGCTTTGGCAGACCTTAAAGATCTATTGATGTATGAGCATTAATTCTAAGTCAGTTTCTTGAATGACCGCACGAGTTCTGTGAGAATTTAATGTTATACAGGAGGGCGAATTAATTTATGTATATATTGTATAAATACCAAATGCCAATACATCTAATGGACCAATTATATCTTAGTGATACGTCGGTCTTACTCACCTGAAGAGGTTATAGTTACAGACAGTCCTTTTAGCTTTATATCTCAAGGGACGCGGCCTTTGGCCTAAATCACCCTCGCAGATCTGGATCGGGACACACAAAAGATAATGCCAATCGACAAACTGAGCCAGCAGAGCGGGTGAACTGTATCCGCCTATAAGCGCTGTTTGCGGTTCGATTGAAATCATTTGAAAGCCACTCCACTTGTCATACTCGACGGATGGCAAAGGACGTGCGACGGGCGGGATACAACCCGCTTCGCTACCAAAGATCAAACCAGATAAAGCATCATCGAAACAACAGATTACACGTGCACCCGCTCTTCAGCTCACGCGCTTAAGTACCTCACAGGGATTGACGTTCATCAAAACAACTTTAAGTTCATCTAATGTCTAGCCATAAAATCAGTCTACTTTGTGAAATATAATAAATTCCCTTAGTCTTAGAAACAAGTTAGAATAAGAAGTAGCTAATGAAAAATAGGCTTGTCAATTAGTTAATTATTAATGAGAAATACATGAATTTAAAAAATAACTCGTTCTTATACTAAGCTCTCTCTAGGAGTGGAAATAAAATTTTCCACGTTCTTTTTAAAGCTATAGTAAACGTAGATATAATTTGAATCATAAGAACTAACGTTAATTAGATTAATTTATCATATGTTCATAATTTGAATTAAATAATTAAAATAATTAAAACATTTTTTTTAAATAATACGGTCGTGTTTTTTGAACCCCTCGATGAGTTTCGAAAGCATGAAACAATGTCGTGCAATGGTCTAGGGCAGGCATGGGCATATCATGGTCCGCGGGTTAGATGCGGTCCGCAGAGGGCATGATTCCGGCCCGCGAAAGAATAATAAAATACGTACAATTTATTTATTTATTACTTACTTATCTTATTACTATGTTAACTTTAATAAACTTTGGCTTGATCGTCGATCATAATTCTTTTATTTGGCCCACTTTCAATAAAGTTTCCCATCCATGGTCTAGGGGCTTTTCGTTTTTTTATTGAAACCGCAGGGAATCAATCATTTTTTAAATATATTTTTTTTTTAATTTCAATATTTTTGGTTCTGATATTACTAATATAAATTCTTTATTTAATCCAATATCTTCTTGCATATAGTTAGGAGAAGCAGTTGTTTTAATAGTTTCTGCAACGAAGTATCGAGTTTAATTTATTTTCTATCTAAAACTTCTATATTAGCGCATTCAGATAGGAATAACAATGAAAAATACAATTTCCACCAAACGGACACACTTGCGACTGAGTTTTGTTTTGCAAAAAAAGAGGCAGTTTTAAGTTTGCGAAACAAAACTGAAACTCTAATTCCACTAAACGGACTGAAAATCGGTTGTAGTTGTGTTTTTGTTTTTAAATATTTCCACTACACGGACAGTACAAGCATATCTTCTATATAGAAATAAATATAGTTTAAAAAAACTAAAAAACACGCTTTTAAAGCACATCAAACTAAAAAAGTGAAAAATAATTATTAATATAAACTGAAAACAATAATGAACGAAAAATACTAGTATTATTGTGAAAAAAAAGCGTGGGGCGCTTTGTGCCATATTTTTCGTATATCGAGCAACCCACGCTTTTTTCACAATAATACTAGTATTTTTCGTTCATTATTGTTTTCAGTTTATATTAATAATTATTTTTCACTTTTTTAGTTTGATGTGCTCTAAAAGCGTGTTTTTTAGTTTTTTTTAAATATATTTATTTTTCACTTTTTTAGTTTGATGTGCTATGAAAGCGTGTTTTTTTAGTTTTTTTAAACTATATTTATATTGCTTATTGATGCTGATATTATAACATATTACGATCCAACAGATATTTCTGAAAAAAAAAATTTTTTTTAATTTCAGCCATGGGATTTGAACTCACGCCCGAGGAGTCCGTCGTTTCGCGTCGACTAAGACTTGCCCGCTCGGCCAACGACCGAACTGAGAATCACGGAATATACTTACAATATTAAGCCTCTTGCTCTCACGCAGAGGATACGTGAGGAAAGGAATGGCGATCCTGATCACGATAATGATATAAACTTATCAAATTATTGTATTGTTACCGGTTCTTCGTAAGTGTACAAAGTTTCAATTAAATCTGTCCGTTTAAAGTGGGTCAAAATCGAGTCCAAAGAGTCGGCTACAAACAAACAAACTCACAAACATACAGGTGAAGCTAATAAAAGCGTGTTAAAAAGGAGAGGCAGTTTTAAGTTTGGGAAACAAAACTGAAACTCTAATTTCACTAAACGGACTGAAAATCGGTTGTAGTTGTGTTTTTGTTTTTAAACATTTCCACTACACGAACTGTACAAGCATATCTTCTATATAGAAAATATACAAAAACTGTTACGGCATGCCGTTTCCACCGAGCGAACTCTGATTACAAAAACACAACACAAAAACCCTTTGATATTTCCGCCACGCGACGGAACGCGACAGTTGTTGACGAAAAATCGTCGGCTGCTCAAAGTCTCCGAAATGTTTCTAATTTTGGAAACGAGTTGCTGTTTTATCGCAATCGACAGTCTGTTTTGTCTATAAGGTGAAAATCCACCTTTGGGGTTGAAATAATGCTTACGTAATACCCAAATATTTGTTTTTTTTCAACGATCATTTCTTAAAAGCAAAAAGTAGTAATTTTTGTTAAACTTTCCAACTTTCCGAGGTACTGAAAGTACCTCGAAGTGCCTTTCAGGAAAGCGGGCTATACATTTAGAGATAACAGACACAGATCCAATATCCGAGTATGCTAGGGTTAATTTCTGCTTTAGAAAAATTCCCAGCTCCTCAAAGGGGGACCGAACCCGGGATTCCGTAGTGAGTGTCAAATCCTTACAGCACATTCACTGATGTATAAAAGGGTACTGCAGAAATACCGATTTTGGAAAATGTGTGTTCGCTAGGATACTCAAACTTTTATTTTTAAGTATGTAATAGATGTTTTATAAAAACTTTGTAGGATTGTTAAGGGTAGGATGTCAAGTGAGTGGAATTTGGCATTTATTCTTGGTTTTTTGTCTTTAAAAAAAGATATTTAAAATGGTTTTAAGACTTTCGTATTGTTCTAAGAATCGCTCTAACAATTAAAAATATACAAAATTTTAGTTGTTAATTTTTTGTTGTAATTAAAATTCGTTACCTGATATCCTGACAGTGGAAATACCTATTTATTTTCATCGTTAAATCACAGACTTGAATTACAACGAAAATTAACAACTGAAATTTTATAACAATATGTTCGTTAACGCGGTAGTTGAGAGCAATTATAAATGCTATATCGCGCGGTTTTTTAAGTATTTATAATATTTGGCAGTGTTTCTTGGGATATTCAGCCAGATATACACGTAATTTTTTTGTAACGTTTCTGTTTATTAAACCATCATATATGTCTAGAATGTGTGTACATAAAATATATTAAATAAATATAGTTTAAAAAAACTAAAAAACACGATTTTAAAGCACATCAAACTAAAAAGTGAAAAATAATTATTAATATAAACTGAAAACAATAATGAACGAAAAATACTAGTATTATTGTGAAAAAAGCGTGGGTTGCTCGATATACGAAAAATATGGCACAAAGCGCACCACGCTTTTTTTCACAATAATACTAGTATTTTTTCGTTCATTATTGTTTTCAGTTTATATTAATAATTATTTTTCACTTTTTAGTTTGATGTGCTTTAAAAGCGTGTTTTTTAGTTTTTTTAAACTATATTTATTTTTCACTTTTTAGTTTGATGTGCTATGAAAGCGTGTTTTTTAGTTTTTTTAAACTATATTTATATTGCTTATTGATGCTGATATTATAACATATTACGATCCAACAGATACTTCTTTTTTCAGCCTAGACGAGATTTGAACTCACGCCCGAAGAGTCCGTCGTTTCGCGTCGACTAAGACTTGTGCCTTAGCCCGCTCGGCCATCGAACGAACTGAGAATCACGGAATGTACTAACAGTAATAAGCCACTTGCTCTCACGCAGAGGATACGTGAGGAAAGGAAATTATTTAATTCTGGCGATCCTGATCAGGATAATGATATAAACTTATCAAATTATTGTATTGTTACCGGTTCTTCGTTAGTGTACAAGGTATCGAATTAATTTTATACTATTTTCCATACACATATTCCATAGCATAGCATCTTCGGTTTTCGAGAAAATGTATAATTTTTTGTTTGCTAAAAAGAAATAGTGGTGTACAGGGTGGACCAAATTAGATGAGATTTGGGGTTTTCCCTAAAACTATGGCTGATAGACAAAAACCAATATAGGTGTCCTGGAAAGGTTTCTGGAAAATTGGCATTTTCTGATGACCTCTATATCTCAATTACCACATGTCGATTCGCAAATCGAATAACACAGTCTTAAGGCACTTTTTTGAGTAGAATCCGTTGCTGATAATAAATTATGCATGTCTCAGTTTTCGAGTTATAGACATAACTTGTGTTTTTTTAAATAGAACACTCCATAAATTATTTCATTATTCGATCACAACTTAAATTAGCTTTCCAACGATATATCATGTGTCATATTTATCTCTAAAAATAGTGGTTAATATTCGAAATATTAAATATATTTGTGAGGAGGCCATGGAAAACTATTAACAACAACAACACTTCTTATAATACAAAATAATTTTGCCAAAAATAGGAAAAAACTAAACTACAATAATGTTCGAATTATCTTCCATTGACATTTATGCATATTTATCGTATTTGTAATATTTATTGAGAAGGCCATGGTAAAAAAAAGAAAATTGAAATAATCGTAAATGTAAAAAACTAATTTGTGAGTTAATTGTGAGTGAACATTGTTAACAATGGTTCAATTTATTAATTATGAAAAATATGATATGATTAAGTGTTTTATAGAATGCGGAGAAGATTCAAATTTAGCTTCCGAGCTTTATATTAATAGGTAAGTTATAGACAGCAAAACTTTGTGCCAAAAGTGCCGCCTAAACAATATTTTTAGATATCCAGAAAGGAGACAGCCAGACATAAAAATATTCAAAAGACTACAAGAAAATTTAAAAGAGTTTGAATCATTTGTAAAACCTCGAGCAAAAATATATAATAAAGCAGGTAGAGAAGCTGTAGAAAATATTGTTTTAGGAACTGAGAGAAAGAGAAAATCTTAATATATCATCTCGCGAAATACAGGAAATTTTAGAAATCCTAAAACAACTGCCTTGCGTTGCTTAAAAAAAACATAAATTCAAACCCTACAAAATTAGGATTAGTCACCAACTACACCTAAATGACTTCCAAAGGCGTCTCGATGTTTGCGTCAGTGCCAGGATTTGAAGGAACAATTATATGGACAGACGAGGCCCATATGGGTAGTGCCGGAATTTTTAATCGGCATAATAACCACCATTGGGCTCATGAAAATCCGCATGTAACCGCTACAGTTGATCGTCAAGGACGATTTGGATTTGGTGTATGGTATGGTTGTATTGAATACCAAATAATAGGTCCTCATTTTTTCACGGTAATTTGAATACCGAAACTTATATTAACATTCTATGACAAGAAATAGAGCCATTTGTAAACAATATGCCTGTAAGACAATTTCAAAGATTATATTACTAACAAGATGGCGCCTCAGGTCATACGTCAAATGAAACACGAAATTTTGCTCAATTTGGGGAGGATTGGATAGGTATCTATATATCACTCAGGACTAGTTTATCAATGTCTAGTTAGCTAAGTTAACTAAATTGATAACTAACAATTAATTTAGCTAACTGGATATTAATAAACAACAAAGTAGTTTAGATCTTGTTAAATCTTTAGGAAATAATGGTCCTACTTTGTGGCCAACTAGATCTCCCGATATAACCCCTGCCGACTTTTGGCTTTGGGATTATTTACAAAATACTATATATAGAGAACGTTCTAATAACATAGAAGAATTAATTGGAAAACAAAACATTAGCTGCGTTTCGGACAATAACTCCTGTATGATTAGAAATGCAACAAATGTTGTAAGGAGAAGGTATCAAAAATGAATAGATGTCAGTGGAAGACAATTCAAACTTTATTGTAGTTTAGTTTTTCCTATTTTCGGCAAAATTGTTTTATATTATAAGAAGTGTTGTTGCTGTTAATAGTTTTCCATGACCTCCTCACAAATATATTTAATTTTTCGAAAATTGACCACTCTTCTAGAGATAAATATAACATATGATATATCGTTGGAAAGCTAATTTAAGTTGATCGAATAATGAAATAATTTACAGAGTATTCTATTTAAAAAAGTTAAGTCTATATCTCGAAAACTGAGGCATGCATAATTTTCTTCTTATCAGCAACGGATTCTACTCAAAAAAGTACCTTAAGGATGTGTTACTCGATTTTCGATTCGACACGTGGTAATTGAAATATAGAGGTCATCCAAAAATGTCAATTTTCCAAAAACGCACTGTAGCTCAGTAGTCGAAAAAGATAGACGATCGCGGTTTGCGTCATTGTTTGTTTCTCGAAAATCGAGCTCAGGACACCTGTATTGGTTTTTGTCTAACTGCCATAGTTTTTAATATTATCGACGCGCGACCGATACGACGCGACGTACCGATTGTGAAGCGAGACTGCCTACCTGCTTGATGCAAGTAATGCAATATCCCTTCGTATGTTTCATGTATATTTAATACGTATTAGGGGTTTATTCTCCGCAACACCGCTGAACTATTCGGAATTTGGCACAGTTTAATCATCAGCTAATAACTGAGAACCCAGTGATACGAGTTGAATCTGGAACCGACTGTATATGCGACCTAATTTTAAGAAAATTACATTTATATAAAGTCACCATGTGGTTAAAAATAAATAACCTTGAAATTACGTAGGGTGTGGTCAATAAGGATCTCCCAAATCCTCCTCATAAATTTATATAAAACTGATATTTGTGGTAAGGAGATGAAATGGCCATAATACCCTTATCAGTTATAAGCTACCTATTCCGAATGTAAAATATTGGATTGAGCCAAGTAATGAAAATTGAATTGTTGTATTATCTGACTGACTGAATGACTTCGGTATTAAGAAAAGGTCCGAGACTTAGCTAGTTGGTCAATATGGGATTTGCGGAATTTAAATTTGCTGATACTGATAAACTGCAAATGGTTTGGAATATAGCAAAAATCTATTATATAATTTATCGGATTATTTTGTAGAAAAATATGTCTTGTACGTAAATTTATTCAAAGACAATATTATTTTTCAGTTTATTTCAGGACAAGTTAACACCAATTTGTAGGAGACGGGAAAACGTTGCCACACACACACACACCAGTAATTGAATACTTATTAACTGATTATTCTAAAATCAGAATCAGGTGGAAAATATAAAGACAGATTTCAAATTTCATAAAAAAAATATTGATTTTTTACAAAGTTGCACTTTTTGAAATTTGCATAGTGAAAAATGAATCTAAAATAATATATCAAAACGGTGTAACTTTATAGAAAACCAATACTGTTTGATGAAATTTTAAATTTTCGACATATTTTCCACCTAATTCTGAAAAAGAATGTTTTGCAAATATTTTACAAATTGTTTAAGAAATAACCTGGTGAGCCACACAAATTTTCAACTTTTTTTCGAAAATTTCACCAACTGCCACTGGTGTTATATATACTTAATGGCCAATGGACATGTAGTAAAAGATGTATTTATACAGTTTTTGTCAATTTCTTTTTAGAAAGCAGCACCTTCCAGTGCAATTATTTCTGATTATACGGTTTTTTTTAAAAAGTTTTAACAGGAAATTTGTTAACATGTTTATATTCTTAATAGACAAAATGTTAAACCAATTTTTCCAATTTTTTTATATGTCCAAGTAACCATCAATTCTACATCTAGTTTAAATTTTGCAAGCTCACGCCCTCAAGTAGCATTTTATCTAGAATCAATCCAAATTTGGAAGTTCCAGTGCAACTAATTTGGCAGATATGATTTTTAAAAGACACGACTGTTTTAACTGCCCTGCTCTTAACTGCAGCATAAATTCGATAAAGAAATTTATTTTTTCGCATTAAACCAAGTCCAGTAGTGTATATTGGTAAACAAGTGCCGGTGGTAATTAACCAAATTATCGGATCTTAAGACTCTTGATTAAATTTTGCAGGTTACATAAAGATATATCGAGCACGGTATCGTAGCTGGCTATGTGACAAACTCGACTAATAACAGTCTATCTGCTTCTGAGTTTGAATCTCAGCCCGGGCAAATAGCAATGTCCGAGGGGAGTTGTGTAACCCTTGTACAGCTTCTGCTTCAGGAATTGGGGGCGACTAATATATGTGGTGTTTTTTGTTTTATGTTATGTTATATAAAAATTTTGGAGTTCAATGAGCTAATGTATGGCAGATTTTCAAATCTAGCTCTGCCGGCGCGAATGGGGATACGAGGCAGCATAAATAACAACATATTGTAGAACACTACAATGCGCGATACTTGTGTTTGTGACATTTAATACTTTGGTTTTGAAAAGTACTTTCAGAACTATTAATAACATCTCGGTTAATGGTTAATATAGAAACTGTACAGTTTTGGATAATAAAAAATGGCACAGTTCTTCTTGCAGTGTAAAAGTGTATTTTAAATGTACATATGTTAATTTTGACTTATCAATATTCTGTAGCCTATTAATAATAATAATCCCAATATGCAGCTAAATTTTAGCAAAAATCTGTGATAAGACATCCCACTTCACTGTCCGCAACTGTACATTAAGAAAATGTAACCAATAATTAATACTATTTTATATTTATTAAAGAGAAACAACCAATTATTATACATTACTGTAATTTAATAATTACATGTTTTGAAGGACAAGGCATTCGTATAATCAAAAGTAAGCATTTGAAGTTCTAAGGATTTGTACCTAGCCTTGTAACTAGATTTTATTTAGGATATATGTACATACATATGCAAATATATAATCCCACATATCACTTTGTTTATTACATAAAATATTGTTGAATAATTATTGTACTGCTTATTTTTATTCAGGTTACTGTCAAAGGCACTTTATAATAATTAAATAACTAGAACGGTTTATCTTTAAACGTTTAACTTATCATTCAAGGTAGTTACATAAACAAATTCTACAATCATACAGGGTGGCCCACTAAAAACAAGGTCAAATTAATAGAGTACAAAAAATATATCAGGAATTGTTTTGAACAAAAAATTGTACCAATCATAGGCGTGATGTAATGAAAAAAATAGTGACAGTCTTTTGACTTGCTGTATAATTCTCCGTTTTCATTCTTAAAACTTAAGAACTTTGCAATTTTTAAAGAAAGAGAGTTCAGATTAGTTTAGGAAAAATATTGTAATCAGTAGCGTCCTTATTATTTTTTTTATCAAGCTTGTAGAATTTTGTCAAACACTACCTGCCGGGTGTAAATGAAACCTGGCTCACCTCCTCTATTTTCATTGTTTATAAAAGTAAATTGATGAAATTTAAATATGTTGTTATACACATAATGTTGCATTACAAGACAGTATTTTCAATTTTTATGCAATTCCGGTTTCGCCGGAAATTACCCCAACTTTCTTATTTTAAATGGAACACCTTGTATATTTTTACATTTTTTAGAATCTATGGTGAATTCTGAATATAATAGTATACATTTTTCTTAGACTTTTTTATTTATTTATTTTTTTAACGAAAATTTTAATTTTTCATTCAGTGCTGTGATCTACAAAAACTGTTTCTGACAGAGTTTCTTACTATTGCAAAAATTAAATTACTGTTTTATGATAAATACTCTTTTACACAGGACTCTATCTCTGTCCTACACTAGCGATATTGCTTATCTCTCTGCGCCGCCGCCGCCAAAGTGCCAAGCTAGGATGGTCGAGTAGTACCTAACCATGATATAATATTAATTTTAGCTTAAAGCATAGATTAAATATACATATACCGGGTGTAATAGGATCATGGTACACCCCCTTTTCTCCTTTAGTTTTGAGGATAATTGATTGATTTTGGGATATCCTATATACATTATAACCGGCACTTTTTGACATACAAGTGATTTTTTTCACTTCCGGTTTCGCCAGAAGTGACACTAACTTTCGATTTTTAAATGGAGCACCCTGTATATTATTGCGTTTTTTGAATTCTGCATAAATTTCTGAATCCAACGATACCAAGTAACTAACTTTTGATTTTTAAATGGAATACTCTATATATTATTGCATTTTTGAATTCTGCATAATTTTCTGAATCCAACGATATTAAATAAGTGACATTTCAAACGTCAATATTTTTTATAATATAATTTATAGTTTTCCATTTAAGTGTGCCATGATGGCTCCGATTTATTCTAAAGTGTAATGCTAGAAAAATCGAAATCCCGTTAAAAATACTAAATTACGTGATTTATGAGCAAATAAAGTTCATCAAAACGGTTTTTCGAGAAAAACTCAATTTTTTCAAATGGAACCATATTGGTACCGTGGTACCATTTATTAGTACTATTAATAAGGAATTTATTCATATGTTGTATTAAGATGTGCGGTAAATACAAACAAAATTACACATAAAAGAAAATAAGAAAATACAATTTTGTTCTAATTAAATGTTAAGAAGTAACTAACTAAGGTGGCTTTGAAAACAATGAAATATTTAGCTTGTCAAACATTTGTTAGTTTACCGGTGTTTTTATTGTGTCTTTAAAAATTGTTTAAAATTCTTGTTAATTGTGTTCAAAATGCCGCAAATTTATATAAGAGATAAAAAGTGGACATGTTAATTATTTATGGGGAATGTAGAAAAAATGTCGTTGCGGCTAGACACTTTTATGCCGAACGATATCCTGATAAACAATATCAAGCGAGAAATTATTTTAATCGTGAAAATCAATTCCGAGGTGAGCCCGAAGAAAATTTCATTCTTGACGAAGGAACGGAAGTTAATGTTTTGGCTCGAGTAGAATAACACGGTTTCTTCAAAGCAAATTTGGTTTGAATTTGAAATTAGTCACCAAACAGTAAGCCGAATTTTGCACAAATACCATTATAAATCTTTTAAATACCAATTGCACCAGCACTTGTACGAAAATGATTACGAACGTAGGATGGATTATGCAACTGGATTTTGCAGAATAACCTGCAGCCAAACAATGATTTTTTGGGAATGATTTTATTTTCGGACAAGTCTAGGTTTACAAATTTGGGATTATTTAACCGACGAAATACAAAATATTGGTCACAAGAAAATCAAAATTTATTACGGGAGGGTAACTTTCAAGTGCGGTTTGGTTTCAACGTTAGTAGAATCATTGATCCAATAATATTTGAAGGACCCCTGACTGGTGCCAGATACTTGGGATTTCTGCAAAATGAAATTGAGGACAGTTTGGTTGAATTACCTTTCCATTTACGACAGGGAATGTATTTCCAACAAGATGGCGCTCCTCCCCATAATTCAAGTATAGTAATTGATTACCTTCAACGGAGATTCGGAGAAAACGTAATTTCGACGAATGGTCCTGTGAGGTGGCCTCCAAGGTTACCTGATTTAACACTCCTTGATTTCTTTGTTTGGGGTCATTTAAATAATATTGTCCACGCAACCGCCGTTACAACTCGTGAAGACCTGGAGCTACAAGTAAGACGCGCAATTAATAGCATAACCGCCCAGCAATTGGCGAACGTTCTTCGAGAAACAGCTATGCGAGTTCAGAAGTGCATAGACTTTAATGAACAGCATTTTGAACAACTGTTGTAATGGTTTGTGTTCATTTTTTTGTATTCCAAAGCCACCTTATGTATAACAAGGTAATTAGAACAAAATTGTATTTTCTTATTTTCTTTTAGCTGTAATTTTGTTTGTATTTATCGCACATTTTAATACGACATATCAATAAATTCCTTATTAATAGTACTAATAAATGGTACCACGGTACCAATATGGTTCTATTTGAAAAAATTGAGTTTTTCCCCAAAAACCATTTTGATGTACTTTATTTGTTCATAAATCACGTAATTTAGTATTTTTGACGGGATTTCGATTTTTCTAGCATTACACGGGTCATTAGAATAAATCGGAACCGTCATGGCACACTTAAATGGAAAACTAAAAATTATATTATAAAAAATATTGACGTTTTAAATGTCACTTATTTAGTATCGCTGGATTCAGAAAATTATGCAGAATTCAAAAATGCAATAATATATAGGGTGTTCCATTCAAAAACCGAAAATTAGTGTCACTTCCGGCGAAATCGGAAGTGAAAAAAAAAATCACTTGTATGTCAGAAAGTGCCGCTTATTATGTATATAGGATATACCAAATTTCAATCAATTATCTTCAAAACTAAAGAAGAAAAAGGGGGGTGTACTGTGATCCTGTTACACTCGGTATGTTCCATCCAATGTTAATATTTGTAATATTTGTCGCTCTAAAATCTGGACCCCAAAATTTTCATGAGCGGTGCCTGTTTAGGATTTTATTAGTTTAGAAACTGTAAATACGTTATAATTAACCATTTGTACGTATTTGCTAAGTTAAAATTGACAATATCATAAATAGGTGTTGTTCGTGTCGATTTAAAAATTTCGGGTCCAGGGATTTGGAGTGATAAATATTAAGGAGGGACTATCTATGCTTAAACCAATTAAGCAACGAATTGTTATAAATACATTTTGCGTGCCTATTCACATTGCTATTGTTTGCGACTGTACAAAGTACATTACAACTTGTTCAGTTGATTCATTGCCATATTACCGACTGAGAATTGAGATAGAAAGTTGGAAACTTGCATTTTTCTTATGGATTTGAGTCTAAAAAATATAAATAGTTGTACAACACATACTATTATCTCTAGCCAAGTTCAGCAAATACAACTTTGTCATTTTCAATTTCTATATTACAATGTCTACAAAAAATATATAAGTGTGATTTCACCAAGAGCGGATTAAGGAATTGCCTAATACCTAATAAAAAATGCCAGAAATAGAACAAAATACAGGCATTTCAGGAACGCTTTTTATGGTAATTTTAAACTTAAATATAAAATATCATTAACACAAGGTACGTTCATTGTTCAAATAAAAGAAGGACGCTGGTATTCATGTATAAATTGTGGTAATGGGGGACTAAACTTTTGTGGCAATAGGAGACAACATTTTTAAACAGGAGACCTCAATGGTATTAAAATCATATAATATCACAAATACTCTTTAAGCTAACATTGCGCTGTTATTTTAGGAAAAATAGCGAAACTAATTCATAACACGCTGAAATATGGTACAGACCTCTATAATAATAGTATCTAATAACATACCACATACAAAGTGTACATACATAATGCAGGGACAAAAATATTTGTGACAATTTTATGGTGAAACTGTCCTTATATGTTAATATTATTTCTATGAAGTTTAACTTTTCTTTTAGGCATCCGAAAAATGATACTGGATAAAATATTGATCAGCATACAGAAAATTATAAAGCAGGTTTTGAGGTTCAGCGACGAGATAGAGAAAAGCCTTTTGTTTATAAAAATAAGTGTTATATAATTTTGGGTTTACTGCAAACAATGCACTTCCTAAACTCAAGACTACTTAGTTCTACAGGAAATGGGCCTTTTTTTATATAATCGGATAAATAATGTGACAAATAGAAGAAACTGTAAAATAGCAAGTTATTTGTATAGCCTCTTGATCAAAGAAACGGATGAAGATAGTAATCATCTTGTAATTTGGTCGGAATCATGTGCCAGTGAAAATAAAAATGTTAACATTGTTTGCCTCTACTACTTCTAATTTTGAACAGATTGTTTAATGTTACTGACCACAAATTCCCGGCGGTTGGTCATAGTTTCTAGATTCCAACGGAGATTTTGGTTGGATTGAAAAGATAAAAGATAATCAGAAAAATTTGAGTGCCTGGGCAATACCACGATCTACTAATGTCTCCAAGCCCATAAAGCAACTCTATATGTATTGATATGAAAAAATAACTTTTATAATTTTGAAGTGCTTTCAGTAAAATTAAACTTGCTCAATAAAAAAAAAGAATAGTCTGGACGAAAAAGTAAACTTCAAAGACTATATTAAATGAATTAGGGTTGAGTAGTACGGACAATATTTATACAAAGAAATCCCCGATGAGTATACACCATTTCTGAGGGTAGATTTATTAAAGAAATGAAGCTGGGAAGGTCAGAAGGAAAAATTACTCCAACCAGATTTAGAGAAAAATAGGACTAATATCTGAAAAATTGGACAATTTACGTGAATAAATGAAATCCATAAAAGAAAAATTCAAATGAAGAAATCTTTGAATGAAATGAAGAAAATCCAAAGGGGAAAAGGGAAACGAATTAGTTTTAAGGGTAAAGTTGTTTTATATTAATTTTTAATATTAAAACAAAACATGTTTAAAATCATAACAACTTTTTCAATCTTGCTAATTTCTTGATATAAGAATGTCATGCATATTTAATTATTATTTTTTGCAAATAATAAAGTTGTAGAAATGTCCATAGTGTTAACCAATAGTACAAGATTCAACCTTCTGATTTATTAGATATTTTTTTGTTTGATAAAACAAAATAAATAAAAAAATTCTGAAACAGTGTTTTTAATTTAAGTTTATACAAATTATTTATTTTGGTACATGACCCCATTTGTGTCTACATATCGTATATGTCATGAAAGTAACTACATGTAAAATAAATGGTGCTATAATATAAATCATAATAAATAATTAATTTTTGACTACAATAAAAAATTGTAAAACTTCTAAGGAATGCAGAAAACTTCTAAGGAATTCCAAGGAAATTCCAAAATATTCCATGAAATTCCAAAGAATTCCACGGAATTCCTTATGCACCAGAGACACAAATAGCTTTACCCCTCGATGAGAATCATTTTTGACAGTTCAAATTTTTCTAACGTCTCCTGCACCACCCTGGTAATTGTTTCGCTAGTACACTGACTTAGTCTTTTGCTAGCTAGTAACAGTGGAACTGTCGGTTTGAGAGGGTCTAGTACTCGTACTATAACATTTAAAATATATCTTTTTTTACAATTTGTTGTCTCATCAATAGATAACGACAGCCATGTATTTTTTAATTCACATTTTATCTTATTTACCATATCTATGTGTACAGTTAGTAGATAGTTACATAATGTTGTGCGACTTGGTAACTTCACCTGAGCATTGTATTTATTCCAGAACTCTCGAAATGGTTGTTTATCGAGTATGTGCAGCGGAACATCACAGGCAATCAACATTAATAGTAAATCAAACATAAACTGTGTTGTCGAAGGCACGCCATTTTTTTTATTTTTATGGTGTACACTATTTACGTGAAGTCCACAATCACGCTTATCCCAGTACATCAAATCTTTCTCGCACACTTTACAAATTATTTTAGCACCATCATAGAATAAATCCGGGAATTCACCTATGAATTTATTCACTTTGTCAGCAAATGGCCGTTTTCTACCCCTGCGTACGTCTGCCTTGCTTTATTATTAAATTAATATCAACAATACAGTACACCCAATAAAATAAAAACACAAAAACAATATGCAATACGCCCAAGTGACAACGTGTACACAACTCGAAAGCTAATGATAGACTGGACTGGAGAAAGAGTTTCGCCGTCAAGGTGAATGCCGGCGACAGTAAGTACATCTGTACTGTACGACCATGATACACAGAAACGATTTGCAGCTTTAGTCATATTTAAACCACCAGATACTCCAACCGTTTCTACACATTCGCCTCACACTCTAACTCTACTTTCAACAAGTAAAAGTATTAGTACTTACCTGAAAGTACCAAATTCACTACAGCGATATATGTGATACAGAGCGCGTTTCATTTCCAATATCGTCAAGAGTTTACCAAGAAATGTATGAAAGAAAAAACCGTGCTTTATAGTTAGAAGAGAAGAGAAAATTAGAGAGGAAACGAAAAAGGGAGGATCATCTGCAACTTAAACTAATCCTACAAATAAATAAAGAAGTTAGTAAAGGGAAATTGGATAAGGATATAGCAAATAATTGCTTTGTGTGCCAGAAACGTTTAATAAAAAGTTACTACTTAACATGTGATAGTTGCAAAAATGATTTTCATTCTCGTTACATAACAAACATACATAAGAAACATGTTCCCGATGTGGATGATGACGAACCATTCATGTGTCTTATTTGCTATAAGGAGGAAAGTGAAGAAGATGCCGACGAAATGGAAGAGAGTAAAGATAATGCGAAAAATGACGAAGACGAGGAAAGGGAGCTAGATGAATTGTACAATTTGTATAAGAGAGAATCTGCAAAATACTAATATAGTAGGTGTATGTACATGATCTTCCTATGCTTATTAAACATTAAATATTTAATTTTTTGTAGGTATTATGTTTTATTAATATACTTACTACTAGTAGAACCGCATATCGACAACGTCATCAAAAAGTGGACTGCGACCTTCTGGCAATTGCGCCGAGCGGTAGGTAGGAATTGGGGCCTCAACCCACGGATCCTACACTGGCTGTACACGGCGCTCATCAGGCCTAGGCTCCAGTATGGATCTGTGGTCTGGTGGCTGAGCGTGGACAGAGCGATTATGTCCCGAAAGCTGGCAAAAGTCCAGAGACTAGCCTGCCTAGGGATCACTGGCGCAATGAGGACGACACCAACAGTTGCTCTGGAGGTTCTGCTAGGCCTGCCAACGCTTCCCTCGTGGATAAAGAGGGAGACTATGGCGGCCTATCTGAGAATGCGGGATTCTGGGAGCTGGCAGTGTTCAGGCAGAGCTGAAGGTCACGCAGCAATTGCTGGACTGACGGAGAGGGAAATCCCTCTCTCTGTCCTGAAGGTGAGAGAAGCGAAAGATCAGCTAAGGTTGGAAAGGAATTATACTCTCACTCTTCCTAGTAAGGAGGAATGGAGTGAAGGAAGAATTGACTTCCGCCCGGACTCTCTGGTGTGTTACACAGACGGATCTCGGCTGGCCACTAGACCGTCTTCCGGGGCGGGAATATATCTGGAAGGCAAAGAAGTACATGAGAGCTTTGCTCTAGGCTCGTACACCACGGTCTTCCAGGCAGAGGTTTCCGCTATCCTAGCGGTGGCAGGTAGGGCTGAAGTTAGGAATGGGGCGGAACAGATAATATACATCTGCTCCGACAGCTAGGCTGCTCTAAAGGCGGTGTGCTCCCCCCAGGACGAGATCAGCTCTCGTCCAGGAATGTGGGGATGCCCTACAAGAGCTGGCCAGACTGGTATGGGTCCCGGGACATATGGGAGTTCCAGGCAACGAGAAGGCCGATGAATTGGCTAGACACGGAGCCGAGGAACCCTGTCACGGGCCTAAGCCTATGTTAGGTATTTCAAGAAGGCAGGTCACAACGGCCCTCAATGAGTGGGCCCACAAGACACTGAGGACGCACTGGAGGACCAACAGGGCCTGCAGGCAAACCCGAGAGTTTGTGACGGGGCCGAACAAATCGAGATCGGCCTGGTTGCTGGGACGGAGTCGTAAAACTCTGATTCTCTTAATCGGTGTTCTGACAGGCCACTGCAGACTTACGAGGCATCTATCATTGATAGGTAGGTATTGAGGAAGACCCTACATGTCCAAGATGCAGGAGTGATGAAGAGACATCTTACCACTTCCTGGGACAATGTGAAGCGTTTGGGCGCCTGAGCACATTCGTATATCCACAAATACAATGTTGATACACATGTGTTTCGAAAAAAAATCTTAAATGTCCAATAACGGAATGGTCTACCGTACCACAATTTGAGCGTCCTAGAAAGTGATTTGGATTTTCGGATTTTGGACCACTGTGCGATGCGGCCGGACTGGAAAATATTCCGCAGCCGCAGATTTGTCGTTGTTTCTGAACTATTATATTTCAACATTACAACCATTGCAAACTCTGCGGCAACTGTGCGGTTGCCGTCCTTGTTTTCGTTCGTGTGCACCGAGCCTAACGCACTAAAACAGGGAGACATATCTACATATAATTTTGTAGGTTAAAAATTGGGTATCTGCTGATAACTGTGTTTGGATAAAAACATATACGCATTAAACAAATAATGATCGTTGCAATCGATTGGTGGTAAATAGAACTCTTCTTAATACTTAGTTGAAGGAAATTTTATTAAAAGGAAAAAACATGTATTACTGTCAGTCATAAAGAATTATTCTCTGGAGATAACACAATTAATTGTGTATACATGCCTATTTCTATATCATCTTATCAGTTAGCCCGTTATCTTATAGTAATCTTATTGACTCAGTTTAGATTCTATACTCCATGGTGTATCACAGGTTCATAAAAAACCGTAATAACAAAAAGAAATAGAGAAATGTGTAAATAATATATTCCAATTTCATGTGTAAGTATTTATAAAAAATGTTGAGATTGCAATTTTTAGTGAAGTTTGTTTAAGTGCAATTTTGGGCAACGATGAAAATGTGGTGGTGTATTTTTTGCATGATACCGGTTTTGGAAGCCCTATATGCAACAGAAATATCATCAATGTGCCCAGTTAACTGCCAGTGCTATGATTTAATAACAGATTGTCGATATAATGGACTTGTGGAGCTTCCATCTGGAATAAATCCAAATGTAAGTATTTTTTATTTATCCACATAGGTATAGAATGCTCCATTGTGTTTAGTTAAATACCTGTTCACCGAATGGGCGGATACAGCATCATTTCTACTGCAATAAAATATAGAATTTTACAAAATTGTAACAGTTTAGACATTTAAATTACTGTCAAGCTTTAAAATAATATGTCTACGTTTACAAAATATTAAATTAAAATGTGGTTTCTCAAAAATATTGAAAAACCAAACATATTAAGGTATTTAAAACGGTTGCTATAGTTCTGACGACTATAATAATACAATTTTTTAATTGCAGTAATTAAAACTTGTGACCGGACATTCTAACAGTGAAAATGCCTATTTATTTTCATTATCAGATCACAAATT
The DNA here is from genome assembly GCA_029963845.1 of Rhamnusium bicolor. Lineage (NCBI taxonomy): Eukaryota > Metazoa > Arthropoda > Insecta > Coleoptera > Cerambycidae > Rhamnusium > Rhamnusium bicolor. The sequence continues at coordinate 493,865 of JANEYF010001717.1, forward strand.
ATAAATACACTGGGCCAAATTCCGTAGTAATTCAGTGGCGTCAGACGTATATGTAAATAACCGACAATACATTTATTTTTCGATTACAGCACACTTATTTGGTCGCAGTTGTTAATATGACAATAGGCTCATTTACTGAAACATTATTTTTACCCAAAAAAATTGATTGAACGAAAATTGAGGGAGATATTTGCATTTGAATAATAATATGCTTTTGTCGGCGAAGCACGTCAAAGTGACGTCAGCAGATCCTATTAATTAAGTTTGTCCGCAACCAATACAAGGGAGTACTATATAGCCAACATATTTAAGTTGACCACGATATTTTCAAGTAGTTTACTGTAGTTTACTGATAATTATATAAAAGCAGATTCTTCTAAATTGCCAGAAGTAAAAGGATCATTAATACCGTTTGCATTTGTCTTTTTAAACATGCTGTTCGAGGATTGGCACTATGCAACTAGCTAAAAATAATTTAAAATTGTCTCTTACATTAATATAATCCTCATAACTGTCACAACATTATTTAGCAGTTTTGCGACTACACATAGATTTTTGCCACAATATCCTTGCTTTTAATCAACTAAAATCCGTACAGTTTCCGCATTTACGGCTTCATTTTTGTTCCTAGCAAGTAAAAATGTAGGTGATAGTCCACCAGTATCTAGAATTTGTCACATGATTGTTTGTTGCGTTCGTCACGGTTCGTTCTCTGCAACACCGCTGAATTACTTGGCCCAGTCTAATTATAATTAAAATTAATAACTAAAATTTCTGTATTAATATTGTCGTTGGTATAGTAGCAAAGTTTTAAAACAATTTTAAATAAACTATGTTTTGTTTTTTTGATTACTTATGATAATCCACAAAATAAGTTCTCATTCTACGAAGTCCCTATTACAAACACATACAATTTTAAGCATAGTATAAAAAAGCCATTGAAAACCTTCAAAATTTAAATACATTAATTTCTAAAATCAGATATGTACGAATGAAAATTTAATGTGGACTCGTTAAGTCTTAAAACGTTCACAAGTCAATATTAAATTCGGAAAAACAGGTAAGCAATTTTTACATGCATTAAAGAAAAAAGTGAGCCACCTTTTCCAAATTCTGGGAAATTTATCGAAACGTAAGATCTATGTTCCTTTTTATTAGTGCCGTAGGCAATCGAAATTATAAAAAAAGTTTTCTACCACAAAATTTATCTACCGTTTTCAACATACATGTATATCTAATGTTGGTAGTACCCCATACTTTGGTAAGTGTTGCAGACATAATGGCCAATATTTCACAAACTTTCTTTGGTACATAAAACGTTCATACATTTTTTTATTCACTACTGAGATTAACTAATACCACTATAATTTGAAAATTATTAATTGAAAAGGCTACTTTTCCAAAAGTATAATCTAATATCATAAAGAGGGCGGATTATCAGAGATAGATTTTTTGACAGTATTTATACCATTTAAATTTGTACCATTTTTATTTTTAAGCTATCAAAGCATTTAATTATCTATTATTAGTTATTTTAATTTAATCTTTAGTTTCGAATATCAGTCCTATGGTTGTCAGTCATCAAAAGTATACTGGGTATTGGGCAACACTAAAATTATCCGTTTTTTCATATTAGGATAGGCCAAATGCTTTTTAAATCTACATAGTCTGAATTAATGTTCGTTTGTCCGATATACTTTTGACATGCTATCACTACATTATAGAAAATATTCTTTTTAGAATTTCTTTATCGAGTTTAGTAAATCAAGCACAATCCCTGACTTTTTGTTTATTCCACTTACGCCTTTGAATTGCATAAAAGTTATTAAAATTTGTTACTGCGATATCTATAATTTTGAAAATCCTACTAAGCCTATTGGTTGGTATGAAATTGATATAAATTTCTAATGTTCTCTTTCAATTTGGAAAGCCGAGGAAATTCAAGGTGTCTCTTTAAATTTACGTTTGGTAATTAATTTATCAACTAAGCTTTCAGAATAACCGTTACGCATAACTATATCCTTAATGAATGTATTTTCTTTCGCAAACCTCTCTTTATTGAGAGGGGAGCTTAATAAACATTGAACAAAAAAATTACGACCAGGCGACGGTGAGAGTTACTAGAGATACATGTATACAGTGTGTCCCAACGAAAACTATCCACCCCAAATATATGCTTAAGCAAAACATGCCAACAACGGTATAGAGGGGGACGATTTTTAGCATAAAAATATTACTCCTAGCACAAACTGCCTCACCCCCACGAGCAATCCCCATTTTTTAAATGGCACTAATGTGTGATATATCATTTGAAAGGAAATTCAATTAAATACAATAACGTTTCTATTTGGTTTTGAAAAGTTTGAAATATTAAAGAAAAAGGAAATTTCTGTGGTGTTCATTATTGTACCGAAAACCATTAAATACCATTGTCCTGGTCTAGTTTACTCTTCTGATGGAATTTATAACATAAACACCCTAGAAATTAGACATGTATGTGACCATAAACCTCATTTTTCAAATACTTCCAAAGAAAATAACTAACTGAGTGTGGTCAGGAGATCTAGGTGGCCATTGTACAAGAATAGCAATTTTTAATCTATTTTATGAATGCGTATTATAAGTGAATGCTAGATAATAGCTGAAATCGTATTTTCTATACTAAAGGGTTCACAAAGACAAAGGACAAAATTTCCTAAAATAAAATGATTTATTTTTGAAAAAAATGTTTTTCCTACCCAAAAAAGAGTCTCACACCTAAAAAAATATTAATCTGAAAAATTAAACTTAAATGTTAAATATTTTAGATGGTTAAGAGGACGTTTCGGAATACCCTCTGATTCCGTTTTCAAAACTAGAGGAAAATTTCTTTGATAAAAGATTGGTCTTGTAGCGGTAATTCCGGTTATGCATATTTTATCTGACAAATTACGTAGAATTAGAAATAAGTTTTCTGTGTGGAGGGTGTTTAAGACCAGTAACGCGTTGAGATCTAGATTATCGAAGACTAAACCAGTAAATGATGTGCAAAAATCAAAAAATTGTATATACAGTACTCCATGCGATGCGGTAAATTTTGTGTCGGTGAATCATCTAGACTTTTCAATGTACACAACTGAACACAAAAAATTTTGCTAGGAAGGGACAACTGGAAAAATCAAAAATTTGTGGACACGCGTGGAATCGCAACCATTTTAGTGGGATCTTGCAAAAGTTTTGGAAAAAGAAGGTAATATACAAGAATAAAACTAAAAGAATCCGCCATTATTTTGTTGAATGCTGATAAATGTGTATCCAGTTACTTTGTAGATTTCTGTATGAACTGGTTATCAATCCTTAGAGACGAGGTATGTAGGCAAAATATCATCATAACATAATGTCTCAAGTGACTATGGAAATATACAGGGTGGTGAAACCTATTTGTGGCCTCCTTTCAGTCTTTCGGTGTATTATTATTGACTTTCTCCCAACCACTTAGATGTAATGATTTATTTTGTTGAAATTATACCATTTACACGTGTATATTAAAAATATTATTACAATCACAAATATCGATTTTAAGAAAAAATATGTTAGTATCAGTTATGTGACATCTGGTGAATTTTCTCAACTTTCTTAAATAGAACACCCTGTGTATTTTTGGACGATGTGATGTAGGATTGAAAAACGAACATTTTTTGTACACACATTCTTATGGCTATTTGTGACCATTTCCAATTTATTGAACAATAACAGCAAAATTCAGCAATAAAAATTTAAAATGAGTGTTTTTTTCAAATAATTCAAGAAAAGGTATTATAATAAGCGTGTTACATGATGCCCATAAAAACATCACACCAACAACAATCCAAAATTTGAAGGAAAGGATAATAAATGCTTTTAGAAGTATCACTTCAGCAATTTTATGAACAATAGAAGCATTATTCCAAAGACGCATAGAAATGTGTGTCAATCAAAATGGGCAACATGTGGAGCACTTTTTATAATATCTTCTCTTGAATTACAAAAAAAAAAATTAATTTTTATAGCTGAATTTTGCAGTTATTGTTTAATAAATCGAAAATGGTTACAAATAGCCATAGGGATGTAACTACAAATAATGTTCGTTTTTCGTCCAAAAATATACAGGGTGTTCCACTTGAAAAAAATTGAGAAAATTTAGTTCAAATAGTTGTAAATTTAAAAATTATTTTTGGTCACTCTGTATACTTTTAGGAAGTGAAAATGGCTGAGTGTCATCACACAGATTTCTCATAACTGAAATGGCATAATTTCAAAAAAAAATCATTACGTCCAAGTGGTTGGGAAAGAGTCAATAATAATACAGGAGTGGAAGGAGGCCATAAAGAGGTTTCAAAAAAATGTTCATGACATGACAATCCATTTAAAAAAAATGTTAGTTGACCCTGTAGAATCGTCTTGGCTCACCCTGTATATTTCGGAAAACGCCTCTTCGGCAATTCGCGGGCGGCGTGTCGTTCTACGTCGCGAGCGACGCCAAAAAAGTCTTATGACCTGATTCGATCCGATGCATCGTAACGGCGTGGCAGCCGTCGACGCGCCGTAAATTTTCGATCGTCCGAAAAAAAATACTTCGTCGACAGATTAAGGAGCGCGCTCCCGTGGGCGGATATTATTCTAGGAGAGGTTTTCGTGAAAAAAATTGGAGGGGGGTGGGGGGTCGGGAAGGAGGGCTAATTTCGGAACGCGTCCCTTCGGCAAATTCGCGTACGGCGTATTGTTCTACGTCGCGAACGGCGCAGAAAAAGTCTAATGACCGAATTCGATCCGACGCATCGTAACGGCGCGGCGGCCGTCGGCGCGCCGAAAACGGTTAATCGTCGGGAAAAACCACAACGTCATGAGATCGACGACTGCGCTCCCGTGGACAGATATCATTCGAAGATAAGTGTTCGAGAAAAGTCAGTGCGGGGTGGGGGGTCGGGGAGGGGGGGCTAAAATTGGAAAACGCCCTTTCGGCAAAATGGTGGGCGGCGTGTCATTCTACGTGACGAACGACGCAAAAAAAGTCTAATGACAGAATTCGACGCGCCGAAAATTTTCGATCGTCCGAAAAAAATACTGCGATGACAGATTAAGGAGCGCTCTCCCGTGGGCAGATATTATTCGAGGAGAGATGTTCGTGAAAAATTTGGTGGGGGTTGGGGGTTCGGGAGGGGGGGGCAAATTTCGGAACGCGCCCCTTCGGCAAATTCGCGTACGGCGTGTCGTTCTACGTCGCGAATGGCGCAGAAAAGTCTAATGACCGAATTCGATCCGACGCATCGTAACGGCCAATAATATACAAATTTTTGTTGCGACAGAGGAGAATGCCTTGCACCGCGCCAAGTGTGCGCGTAGCGCACACTTCCAAAATGCACATATAAGAAATGGACACGGAGGTTAGTGGTTCAGGTTAGGGTTAGCTTGCCCCACCCTGTATAAACAGAAAACTGTCATGTTTGATATTGCTACAAAAGACATCTTTTATCTATCAAAGAAATTTTCCTATAGTTTTGAGAACGGAATCAGTGAGTATTCCGAAACGTCAATTCTTAATCATCCAAAATATTTGACATTTGTTTCGTTTTTCAGTTAATATTTTTTTAGGTGTGACTTTTTAGATGGGAAACAACATTTTTTTTAAAAAAACCAACCTCTGACAAATCTATTTAGCGCAGAAGTTTATTTGACAAATTTTTTACGTAATTTATAAGACAGTGAACGAATTTAGAACAAAATCAGCAAAAATAGCATTCCATTTAAAAAACAAAGATGTGTAGTGTGCTGTGCATTTGTGTGCACCAATATAGATAAACATGTATCTTTTTAAATGTTGTGTTACGTATTAATTTACATATATCCGAACGGATTTTATTTTATGCATTTGCTCAACACCTAAAATATTTTTTTCGGTTACGTTAGTAAACAAAAAATTAATTTACATTTTTGAAAATAATCTACGATATTTATTGTAATATGATTGGGTCATTCGTAGAATATATTTAAATAAAATATATTTTGTACTAGCAAATTGATAAATATCGTAATAAGGGCCAAGGGGTGCTTGGAAGCGAATTTAATATAAAACATGTATTGCGATAATCGTCAGATATTAATGAAATGTGATTCAGAGTATAGATATTCTGTATCAACGTATCGTAAATCACACTGACGCTTTATATGAAAAAAAAAACAGGATATGGAAGTTTTATGATGCAAACGCTAAATTCAAACAAATTTTTATTATTATTAATTGTAACAATGAAACACCGATGTCGAATTTTTTTTAACGACACTATCAAAATTGGTAGGTGAGTTCTGTAAACAGACGAGTGCTATAAAATACAGATATGGCACGTATAATATACAAGATTTTATCTACGCTCGACTTATTAATTTTTTTTATACATAAAAAACTACTAATTAATCAATAAAGCTGCACATCGTTTCTGTGTATCATGATCGTAGAGTACAGAATAGATGTACTTACTGTCGCCGCATTCACTTTGACCGCGAAACTCTTTCTCCAGTCCAGTCTATTATTAGCTTTCGAGTTGTGTACACGTTAAGTCACTTGGGCGTATTGCATATTGTTTTTGTGTTTTTATTTTATTTGTTATACTGTATTGTTGATATTAATTTAATAATAAAGCATGGCAGGCGTAGACGTAGACGCAGGGGTAGAAAACAGCCATTTGCTGACAAAGTGAATAAATTCATAGGTGAATTCCCCGATTTATTCTATGATGGTGCTAAAATAATTTGTAAAGTGTGCGAGAAAGATTTGATGTGCTGGGATAAGCGTGATTGTGGACTTCACGTAAATAGTGTACACCAAAAAAAATGGCTTTCGACAACACAGTTTATGTTTGATTTACTATTAATGTTGATTGCCTGTAATGTTCAGCTGCACATACTCGATAAATAACCATTTCGAGAGTTTTGGAATAAATATAATGCCCAGGTGAAGATACCAAGTCGCACAACGTTATGTAACTATCTACCAACTGTACACGTAGACATAGTAAATAAGATGAAATGTGAATTAAAAAAATACAGGGCTGTGGTAATCTGTTGATGAGACAGCAGATTGTAAAAAAAATCTATTTTAAATGTTATTATACGAGTACTGGACCCTCTTAAACCGACAGTTCCACTGCTACTAGCTAGTGTCAGTGTACTAGCGAAACAATTACCAGGGTGGTGCTGGAGACGTTAGAAAAATTTGAACTGTCAAAAAGTCAAGTGTTGATGTTTGTGACTGATAGCGCCGTGACAATGCGTTCGGTATTTTTAAATTAACATTTTATCTTATTTACCATGTCTACGTGTACAGTTGGTAGATAGTTACATAGCATTGTACGACTTGGTAACTTCACCTGGGCATTGTATTTATTCCAGAACTCTCAAAATGGTTGTTTATCGAGTATGTGCAGCGGAACATCACAGGCAATCAGCATTAATAGTAAATCAAACATAAACTGTGTTGTCGAAGGCACGCCATTTTTTTATTTTTATGGTGTACACTATTTACGTGAAGTCCACAATCACGCTTATCCTAGTACATCAAATCTTTCTCGCACATTTTATAAATTATTTTAGCACCATCATAGAAAATATTCCGGCACAATTTTAAAACTGTCATATTTGTTTTTTGGGTAGTATTGGAAACAATTTTATAAATCATGGTCAAGTTTTTTTTTTTTTTTTTCCTCTCACTATATGGAATTCACCTATGTATAAAAAAATTACCAACAGAAAACAAAATTAAGGTTAAGAAAAAATATTTACAACAAGGGCATTACATAGAGGGGGCGGGAGGGGCAGAGGACCTCCTAGCCCTCTAGCTACGCCATTGTTCAGAACATAATCTGGTCCTACCAGGTGTAAAAAATATTATTGAGTCGAACACCTATAACTGCACTCAGTCATTGATAGCTTCTTGATTATGTCTTTCACTGGCATGCTTTCCAATCCACAATGCTAATATAAGATGCCTGGTTTCTTATACATGGCCAGGTGCTCATCTCATTCCTTTCTAATCCTTGATGCCCCGGCACCCACAAGGTAACCTTGTTGTTTCTTGCAGTTGCTTTACTATTTGTATATATTCCCAAACTATGTTAGACTTACAGGTAAAGAGATTTAAAGCTTTAAGTGCTGCCTGGCTGTCTGGGAGGATATAGATTCTTGCTCCATGTGTAATGCATTCTCGAGCGCAGATATCTATGGCGTGAATTTCAGTTTGAAACATGATGACAGTTTGGCCTAAGGCTTTTGATTGCCTAAATCTGGGCCCATATACTCCTACCCGTACTCCTTCCTCCATCTTTGATCCATCGGTACAGAGCTCAAATTCGAGTCTCAGCGGCATTGTGTTAGCAGGTTTGGTCATTGAGACTAATTGAAATTCGTTCAGAATATTCAGATGATTGAAGTTATTGAACGCTGATAGCTGCTTCCTGCTTTACATGCATATGTAAAGAGAGCAGATCAAGCAAGATTTTCATTGCTGCTATTGGACAGGTTCTCATGGCTTCTGTATAAGACACGATACAGAAAAACAGTACAAGACAAGTGGCTAAAAGTGCACTTTTAGCAACTTGTTTTGTGCTGTTTTATCTTTTTGTTTTTTACCACCATACTAGTGATGCATATGTCACATATGACAATGGGTCTGACAACTGTTAAGTATGAGCAATAAATCATTTTCAGTTTTAGACTCCAAGTTAATAATAACAGTAATTCTATTCAAATCAGTGTATGTACAAATGTACCTAATTTATAGAATTTGGATTTCACAAGGGCCGATCACACATTTGTCGCACACTGTATATCATATTTTAATAATCAGTATGGGATTTGTTCAAATGCATTTAAAAAAACACTCTAAAACCGAATCAAAGTAGGAACATAATAATTATTCTCGAATAATGACCCATCCTGCTTTATCTGGCTATTATGCATGCATCACTGATTTTAACGTTTTAAAGAACAATAAAGAGAATCATATATACAGTATATAATATTATCAATGTTTCTCTTTAATTTTGTCTGTTGAAATGATACAAAACAATTTCTAGGACGCCATTTGTCTGTCAGCATACAACGTAAACATTTAAAAACAGGAATGTTGATAGAATCATTATTAATGGATTCAATGATTAATTTGAACAGAAAAAAAAGACATTATTTTAAGGCGGCATTTTTATCAGGTAGCCAACATAAATCTGTAAATCATTCTTCATTTTGTTGTACGTACTCACGACTACGAAAAATGAGAATTATCTCATTTTATTTTAGATACATCATCCAACGGTCATGATGAATGATTAATTGCTGGATGAGAACTATTGCAAAAAATTTACATTATACCTAATAAAAATTACAATACCGGGTGTAACAGGATCATGGTACACCCTCCTTTTCTCCTTTGGTTTTGAAGATGATTGAAATTTGGGATATCCTATATACATAATAAGCGGCATTTTTTGACATACAAGTGATTTTTTTTCACTTCTGGTATGGCATGTAACATTCTCAGGAGCTCAGATCTCCTCTTGCGGTTTGTAAAACATCACGAAACTGTAGGAGTGGGAGCAGGATTGTTCAAGGCAGCACAAAGAGCCGCAGATGAACTCGGTCTCGCATTTGATATCAGGCGAGGCGGCCGGCGAGGGGCTGATGTAGAGTCAGTCACCGAACTTCAGCCAAAGCGCCCGAAAGCCCGAATTAGAGCTGCCGATCAGGAAAATCTGTTTCGGCAGCACGTCGATAAACCCCAGCATGGTGTCTTCTATAAGAACATAGAAACACTGGGTTTATCGACCAGGCTGACATTCGCCTTTCTAAGGTCAGCCGGGCTTAAATCGGAGACCGAGAGGGATTCATTATGGCCTACCAAGATGGTGTTGTCAACACCTTGGTCCACCATAGTCACGTGTGGCGTGTAGAGGTTCCTGATATCAACTGCAGGACCTGTCGTCAGGTGCCGAAATCGCTCATGCACATACTATCTGCATGCACCATATACGCGATTTCGGCCTCATCCACCGACATTACGAGTGCTATACTACCATCGAAGGCACTCGTACGGGGTAGACCAGACACCAGTGCTGCCTTACGTTCCCGGAGATATTGAGTCCATTGTCGAGAACGAGAAATGCTGAATTTACTGGAACTACTCGTTCCCGACGGTCAGGCTAATTCAAGCCAACAAGCCTGACATAGTCCTCCTAGACCATCAACTCAAGGTGATGTATGCCATCGAGTTCTCGGCACCTGCGGAGAAAAACATCACCTTGAAGGAGGAGGAGAAACGGACCAAATACTGCGGTCTCCGGTACGAGCTCCAAGTGCTGTACCCAGGCTACTCAGTCAAAATGGTCGCCCCAATAATCGGTGTACTTGGAGGGATAAAGCCTACGCTGCTCTCAGAACTGAAGATCATACCAGCCTGCCAAAAATCAGCTGAGTGGCTGGAAGGCCAAATGTAGAAGGCGGTCATTCTGGGTTCTCTCCGTCTGCTTAGGGCACACGATTTCGGAATCTACAGTCACTAAGCCTGCGGGATATGGAGTGTGGCTGTGGTTAATGTGCTGGTGCGACTCCCGTGAGGCGTCGGAGGCCACGGGAGGACTGTCCGGAGTCGGGCACCCGAAAAAAAAATTATAATAATAATAATCTGATGAAAATTACAAAGATTTAATTTAATTAACTATGGAAGTAAACAACAACATCCCGTAGAAAATTTCCAAAATAAAACAAGTAAAGTGAGTAAAGGATGTAATGTAAAATTTAATTACAACCAACTCAAGTTAATTATCTGCCGACTTGTAGCATTCCTTTCTGTTAAATGCTGACCATTTGAATTAATCAATAAGAATATCATAGGAAAACGTCAAAGTTAGGTTAACATAATTAAAATTATTACAAATTTATTTAACATAAACATGAAGCCATGAAGGAAAAGTTGAAGCAAATTCCAGAATTGTCGAAAGAGTTACGGAACCTATCGGTAAAGGACACAGAAAATGAAGAAGTTATTTTTAGAGTCCGGAACCGAATATTAGATGACGTCAATATCAGGGGTAGATTCAGGATACTGGTGTAAATACATGCACAGAAACGATAAACATGCCACTAGTACCAGATTAAAATAGGTGTATTTTAAGCGCTGTCCAGCCGCCTTTATGTATGAAGCTGCATCCATTACAAACAGCAAGACACGTCCCTTATCATTTTCATAGTTCTCGCCCATAATGTTTTACGATTTCTATCCACATTCACATATCCTTTCTGCATTTGCGCGTTCTAACACCTTTGCTGATATTAAGCTGGTTGGCATTGTCACTGTCTTATTCATCCCCCCCAATCAATACATTTGTGATGTTCTAACCACTAGCATCAGCGGTTTTATTTATACTAACCCATACGCGTTTGTCTTGCAACTCGGAAACAATTTCCGCTTTAATTTCCTTGCATACCGGCGATATATAACTCTCCCTTAATGCGTATTCTGCGGACACAGAAGGTTATTGTACTTTCCACTAACAGAATTTTGCAGAACCTGTTTTAAATGAGGGTTATCTAGTTTGGTCCACGAAATGTTACACGTCGTCATCATTTACTAAATATAAAATAAACTGTTTTTGTCTTTCGGTAGCACTCATACTACTCACACGTGTTTTATAATTTTCAGTTGCAACATGCTATAAAACCTGTGTTTTCACTGTCCATGGCAGTATTTTCTCACAAATATTGCACCGAAGATCTGTGCCATCAAACTTTAACTCCGAGAAATGCTTTACCCATCGTTCTACAGTAAGTTTTCGAGTGGAAGTGGACGCGACATTTTCAAAATGTTTCACGACAATACTCTCCGAATTAAAAAGTGTACATACTGCACCTTCGACGTTCACAGGTTGATTAAATTAGACTTGTATCGTATTTTGGACCGAACGTAGGTAAAGTAGGTGGCGTTGGAATAGAATTAAAGGCTGCGTTACCACCCCTTATTGCCAGGATTACCAACATAAAACTTTAAATTTATATTTTAAATACCGTGATTAATAAAGTAAACTAGAAATCGGCTGCGCCAATTTCTAGCTCCTTCGGAGGGCCGAACGCCGCTGGCGTTCAATGAGAGGGCCACTGGCCCTCTGGAAATGTCGAATCGTCCCTGCGGGCCGATTTTTCGAATTATTTTTCGAATTTTTGTCCATTTCTCGGTCTCCCCAGACGCGTTGGCATGTTTCGGCCTTCCGGCCTTTACGGAAAGGGCCCCCCGGCCCTTTCCGACTGAAACGTCACAATTTTTCCGAAAAAATCACTTTTTTTCTTCGGTTCCGACATTGAAAACACCTCGTATATTTTTTTTCGAGATCGCCGATCGATTCCCCGCCCCGGATATGGCCGGAACCCGCGGAAAAAAATTTCGTATTTGGGACACCGGGTACACTAAATTTTCTTCAGACCACCGTATACCACTCTATAATAAATTTAAATAAAAATTAATTTCGAAAAAATTTTTACGGGGAAATTTCGAACGCAGAAATATCGCGAAAGGGAACTTTCGAACGGATTTTTTTTGTACGGATCGAAGCGTCAAAGTTGGGAAGGAGCTTCGCCGACCCGTACAGACCCGGACCTCGTGAATTAAGGGCGGTAGGAGCGGACGAAAAGTGACATTTTTGACTTCTACACGAAAAATTTATTTAAAAATTTAAACATGGCCGCCTCTTTTTTCTATCCCAATGTAGTTTTCCTACACATAATGCCGACGTGAAGCAATTTTACTTTTCCACGTAAAAACGCTCGTATCTTTCTCGTTTTTGAAAAATAAGGAATCTAAATGTCGCGGCGCACTGAAAAATTATTCCTACTATCGATCCTCGCGAAGCGAAAACGTGGAATAGGTCCCGGAAAAAAAGCCTTTAGAGTAGCCAATTTTCCGAAAATTAGACAGAGAGGCCCGATGAGGGGCAGCTATCAGCGTTTAGAAAGCCGCGACGCGAACCGAAATGCAGAAGCATTTTCAAAAATTCATATCTTATTCATTTCCGGAAATTAAGAAATGAAAATATGGCTACAGGCTGAAGAAAATATGAATCTTTCGATTTCCGCAAACCCCGATCGTCCACCTGTAGCGAAAAAAAAGCCGTTGCGTTTGAAACTTTATACAAACATAAACACAGAGGTCCGATGAAAGGGAGCTATCACCTTTTATAATATAGTAGATAAGGATCAGTGTTGTCTGTAATTTTATATATTAGATCTATAATAATATTTAGGACGAAATTTTTTTTTTCGTTTTTTAATATTTCTAACAGAAACATTTGAAATGTGTAGGTAATGTCGTAATTCAAAATTATGCATTGAAACGAAAAATAAATAATTTAAATCTTAGTCACGTTAGAGTACGTATGGAGACTGAAAATGGAATCTTAGAGATGTATGTCAGATAGGCTAGTCATCCAACAGGTTGTAGGATTTGTTGTATGATAAATCGTTTCATTTAATTATACAATAAATGTGTTAAATGTGTTGCGCCAATTTTTACAACTTTCTTCAAATCAAACTTTTACAAGTTTCTGTAAGACTATAGCAAAAAATTTAATGAAAATGTTTTATTTTTAAAGTGTCTGCATGTACAACCTTAGTAAAACTATTGATTTATTTTCAGGTAATCAGTTTGGATTTATCCTGCAACAACTTCGAACACTTTCCAGAGGGCCTTAAGAACTATGGAGACTTAAAGTATCTGAACATGTCTCATAACAAAATATCAACTCTGGGCCACTCTGACTTTGATGGGATGGAAAATTTGGAACGCCTTGATTTTACATTCAATTCATTTCATGACTGGAAAGACATACATTCAGAAACATTTTCCCATCTCAAGAAATTAATATACTTGGATATGTCGGATAACCCATTAAGAAGCATTCCTCAGTATTCAACCCAGTTATTTATTCCCTCCTTAGATGTACTTAAATTAAAGAATTGTTCAATGAGAACTCTTCCTGTGCAACTATTTAATAACTTAATAAATTTAAAAGAGTTGCATTTATCTGAGAACCCTATAAACATCATAAATGATACGTTCCATTTGGATAATTTAAAATTTATTGACTTGAGTCATTGTGACTTAGATTATATTGGGGACCGTGTATTTACAGGGTTGACTACATTAGAAACTCTCGTTATAAAAAATAATAATTATCTTAAAAAAATTCTCCTGTTTTTCCGAGAGTATGCTATATTTAGATGTATCTGCCTGCACCCTTGACCGTACTCCTACAGGAAATTTAAGATCACTAACTACTCTCAATTTACAGGGAAATTTTCTTAGAGTTCTAACTGCAAATAGTTTTACAATTTTTCCGAATTTGTTAACACTGAATTTATCTTATAATGCAATATCTGTTATCGAAGATAATACATTTCGTGGCCTCGATAACGTTAAGGTTATTGACATGTCTTTGAATAAATTAACAGCACTTAGCGAAAAATTTTTCTACCAACTATATCTTTGATAAGCTTAAACTTGTCTCATAATTATCTTAGTTCACTGGATGCTATTACAAGCTCATCATTAAAATCTCTAGATGTCAGTTACTCTGAAATTTATGCTATTGGTAGATTTAGCCTTGAAAACTTGCCTAAGTTGCTAGAATTGTCGTTAGCAAGAAATTTTCTATCGACTCTACCTGACGATTGGACTGCCGATCGTTTAGTTTATCTGGATGTCAGTGGTTGCAGAATTAAAAATATTAATAACAGAACTTTCGCACAAATGTTTTATCTAAGACACATAAACTTGTCTGGAAATCGTCTAACAACAATTGATCCAAGCTTTTTCCCACAAGCTCTTTACGTGAGAATTGATGATAACCAGTGGAGGTGCGACTGTCCAAAATTAAAGAATATGTTTGAATGGTTGATTGAGTACAATGAAAGGGTAGATAAATTATTATGTGATTCTCCCGAAAAACATGAAGGTAAAACATGGCGAACTGCTTGTCAAAATGAGTGGTATCCAACATTAAATCAGAAGGACCATTTGTGGTGGTATTCCGTAGGAGTAGTAGTGGCAATGGTAGTACTACTGATTGCCATATTAGCAATGCGACGAATTCATCAGGTCAAAGAAACTCGCTTGCGACACGTTGAAGAAACAAGGAGAGCACAAGAAAGGGAAGCCCTGGAAAGAATGCATAGGCTCCAACGAGAAAGAAGAGAAGACATTAATAGAAATGCACCTGACCCTAGAGAAGGCCAAAGACCTCCGTCTTACAATGAAGCTCTACTATTGCCAAGATTAGAGTCTTCACTTCCCAACTTATCTGGTAGCTTGCATAGTATAACTTCAAGACAAGGTGGCAGTAATCCAGATGTATCAAAGAAAAGTAGGCCAAGAAGAAAGAGAAGAAGGAGAAAATCAGACTCATCTGAAAGTCGGCGTGCTTCTCGATTGGCTGTTGATTCGGATACATCTGAACTAGAGCAACAACTGCAAACGCAAGTTCCATTAGAAAGTGATTTTTAAAATGCTCATATATAACTAGATGGTAACTATTTGTTGGCCAAGAGGAATTACAAAATACTAGTTACTTAACGTTCACCCTCCGCAAATTTTCTGGCTGATCAACTCTTTTTCGTTCTCCCTCATGACCAAATAAAAATGGTATTATCCCCTATTACTAATTCTAATATTTATAAAAGTATTAGATCAGATTGACAGAAATCAGAAAAACAGGTCATAAACCAAAACTGTTCTTTTTTTTTGTAAATTGTAAATGATTTTTCGTTAATTACACAGCCACACAAAAGAAATCTGATGTGGGGGTCTGACCATGTTTACCATATGTTTTTGGGGGTGCTGAATCCGAATCCGAGGTCTATTTAACCCCATCACACCAGGATTTTGCCATAACCTCAAAATACCATAATTTCAGCTATTAAACGCATATAACCCTAACAATGAAGTTGTAATCTGAAAACCCAAGCTCTTAAACACCATAACCCACTTAACCAAAAAATCAATCAACTCCAATAATCACGTATGTCAGACATTTAACTTGATATGTACGCGTATCTGTTAGGTCTCCAAAAAATGCTCTAATTCTATGCACATTCATTCATGAATCTTTGTATATCAATGAAAAATATCAATGATAAATCTACGTATTTTGGTACGTGGTTCTAGAAAATATTTTCTTTCAAAGAATTCAAAGCTCAGATTCTATTCAGAGCGGTTATATCTTGCGTGCGTCTGCATCCAAGGCGCCTCCACGTGGTGACGGTGGGCAACCTACCCGCGGTGTACATCGGGTAACGCAAATGCCGACGGTACAATGATTTGAAAAATTAACATTAGTTGAATAAACGTAAAAATATGGACTGTGAAGGTGTTTTAAGGACACAACAGTATGTTTTGGGTGCTTGAGACAAAAAAAAAATTGTGCGAGAAAAGGTGCAATATTAAGTTAAATGTCTGTCGTACGTGGTTATTGGAGTGGATAAATTTTTGGTTAAGTGGGTTATGGGTTTTAAGAGCTTGAGTTTTCAGATTACAACTTCATTATTAGGGTTATATGCATTTAATAGCTGAAATTGTGGGTTTTTTGAGGTTATGGCAAAATCCTGATGTAATGGGGTTAAACAGACCAAGGATTCTGATTCAGCGACCCCAAAAACAAATAGTAAACATGGTCAGACCCCTAAATCAGAATTTTTTGTGTGTGGCTGTGTTATGGTCAATGACATAGTTGTTGTATTAATGTCATTGATTTTTTTTTTCAAAAAAAGTTCTCTCGGCGGTTCGTAATGGATCCTTTGGTATATTAATAAGGTAATAAGGAAATTTGATTATTTAGTTTAATTATTATTCACTGGCCCAAAAGAGGTCGCAAAAAATAGTTTATCTGGAGGCTATGTGCAAATAATTTTTTTTCCTGTTAATTTATATTTAAGTACTATTTATTTTGAAAATTGCACTTTATTTAAGCCTTATTTAATATGACCGTTTTATAAAATAGTGCTGATTGACTAATAGGACTGATAATCGTTTAGATTTTTGAAACGCATGTTAATAAAATGCAAGTTCTAATTAATGTAAATCTACTGCAATTTTCGCTATTGGTACCAATTCTTCAATTTGCATCTTATATTAGAACCACTGTTAAATGAGTGACTATGCCTGAAGTTGTAGCTAGCAGTTAGGGTCTCTTGTTTATATGTGCTATAAATAAAGACTAGGACTGAACGAAATATTATATGGCGACAATTGAAAAATTATGCAGTCCACTTTTAAGAATAGGTTCGTAGAGTGTGAAGAATATGTTTTGTAAATATTAGATAAAAAATGACAATTTTAAGTATAAGAAATGTAATAAATTTATTTTAATTTATTATATTGTATTACTAACAAGTATATGTTTTTTAATATTTTTGAATAGAAAGAATCTGCTTGTAATATACTATTGTTACTGTTTTAAATAAAAAAGAGAAAAAATATGTGAATAATAAATAAATGTAGGTTTTTTCTTAATCCGCAGCCTTACATAAATGCGTAAAATATAATATACCAATAAAATCATATACAGGTTGTTTCAGAATAACTTGCACATTTTTTAACAGTGGATTCCTTGTGTTAAAATAAGAATAAACTTTCTAACAAAGTTTCTCTGCAGCCCATTCCTAACCGCGAGAATGTAGTCTCGTGGTGCTCCATCATGTAGGTACCAAATCCTTGGTCTTATATCACAAGAAACGTTTTCCAAAAAAGTTCTTGTATATTATTTTCTAAGAAATTCAAATATTCCTCCCCTCCAGGTTATCTGGGTAAAATGAAAAGACTTACCAATACATCATCCACAATTCCAATCCACACAATTCCCGGATTTATTCTATGATGGTGCTAAAATAATTTGTAAAGTGTGCGAGAAAGATTTGATGTGCTGGGATAAGCGTGATTGTGGACTTCACGTAAATGGTGTACACCATAAAAATAAAAAAATGGCGTGCCTTCGACAAAACAGTTTATGTTTGATTTATTATTAATGCTGATTGCCTGTGATGTTCCGCTGCACATACTCGATAAACAACCATTTCGAGAGTTCTGAAATAAATACAATGCCCAGGTGAAGTTACCAAGTCACACAACGTTATGTAACTATCTACGAACTGTACACGTAGACATGGTAAATAAGATGAAATGTGGATTAGCAAGTGTCCCCGTATTCCTGAACCTCCACCGCCAATTCTTACACGTTGGGGAACATGGGTGCAGGTAGCTTTTTATTATGCTGAATATTTCCAACAAAAGCTGTGATACTACAATTCAATCCAGATGAGGCTGCAGCTATTAAGGAAAGCCAGACAAAATTCGAAGATATCTCCGTTGAAACAGCTTTAAAAAATATTGCAAAGAACTATAAACCATTACATCAAAGCATAAAAAAATTAGATAACAGTGCGTTGTCGTTAGCGGGTCACTGCAAATAGTGGACGAAATAAATCTACTGCTACACGATATAGGTGACGCAACAAATGAGCACGTTAAAGAAAAGGTCGCAAGGGTATTAAATAAAGACACCGGTTTTACGAAATTAAGACAAATATGTGATGGTGCAGCCCCAGATCCGTTAAGTACGTTCAAAGACTATTTTACGTATGCGTGTATTACATCAGTAGATGTCGAACGGTCGTTTTCAAAATATAAGAATATATTTTCACCAAAGCGAACATCACTCATGAAGACAACCATAGAAACATACCTGATGCTGCAAAATGGCTACACATCTTCTCCAGTTTGTGATAAGCAAGCTAGTTCATCAAGCTAGTTAAGAGGGTAAGTTTTACATACATTGTTATAAGTTGTAACAGTTTATTGTTTCTCATATTAGTTAATTT
This sequence comes from Rhamnusium bicolor, assembly GCA_029963845.1. Taxonomy (NCBI): domain Eukaryota; kingdom Metazoa; phylum Arthropoda; class Insecta; order Coleoptera; family Cerambycidae; genus Rhamnusium; species Rhamnusium bicolor. The sequence goes on from JANEYF010001717.1 coordinate 512,786, forward strand.
CGCGTACGCCACTGTCCCACGGAACATTTTTGACAGTCCTAATTATTAAGCTAAAACGTTTGATTGGTCAAATCTAACCTACTCCAACAAATAGTACTATATGTTGATTTTTATTAGAAATTACTATATTTCAAAATTGGAAATCGCAGATCAAACCATTCAAAAGTTACGTTAGGAAATCAACAGTTTACAAGCCATTTTCGAATGGTTATAATCCTTCGAGGAAGCATTTTAGGGACCATATTTATTTGAAGATTTAGTCATTTTAACACAAGGAATAAACTTTTCATAAAATTTTCCAGGTTGTTCTGGAACACCCTGTATATCATTTATCTGACTGAAAATTAAGATATCATTTTCTGATTACAATTTAAAATTGAGTATTCTAGTCGATAATGTTAGAAAATTCTGTTTTACTTATTTTCAAATGATCCAAAAAAATTGTGTATTCAATTGTTTTTCATTAATAAACATTTTGTTTAATGAAAATAATTAATAATTCATGTTCGGAAACCATACCACACAAATGGTCCACCATCATTTCTGATGAGCTGTTCCAGTGATACCAACTGTGTCTGGAGTTGAATTAATGATTAGGCAGGGAAAATGCCATTTTTCAGAACCGGCAGTTATACAAAAAAAAAATTCTTCTTTTAAAAGGCCTTTATAATATGTATGTATTTCATGATTCATTCATACTTTCCATTCTATTTGTCTGCTTAAGTCATTCTGTTAACCAAGAGGCAGTAGTAACTATCGGTACTGCACTCTGGTTTAATGTTTAATGTTTATTATTACCAACTGGACATGTTTACGTGTATGGGTATTGTCAATATAAACTACTTACTAGACTAGACTAGATAAATAAATAAATAAATAAATATAACATTTAATAGATGTAACTAAACATAGTTACTTACATCCAGTCACAGTTAACAAATTTAGACATAGTATAAAAACTGTATTTTAATAAAAGTTCCTTTAAGCTTTCTTTGAATTTACTTAACTTGTTTACTGATTTTAATCTTAGAGGTAACTGATTATGAAGTTTGGGTGCCATAATGTGAGGTCCATTGGAAGTTTGAACTAATCGACAAGAATCAATGAACAAGTTTTCTGCCTGACGTGTTTTATAAAAGTTTTTAACTTTACATGGGGGAAACTAATGTGTTTTTTTTACATAAACGCAGTACGCAAAAATATACAATGAAGGAACCATCAGTATACGTAGGTTCTATAATAACTCTTTACACGAAGTTTGATAGACACTTTAGAGATGATTCTGATAATTCTTTTTTTGTATAATGAAAAGGTCTGAAACGACAGTATCATTGCCTCAGCACAAAATATAATAATTTACCCTGGACTGTACAAACGCATAATAAAAAGATATTACTACTTCTAGTCTGACAAAGAACATCAGATGTCTGACAACAAAGCACAATGAAGAGAGCTGGCTACAAAGTTGAAATATATGTGTGGTCCAAGTGCAATTTGAGTCCATAGTGACTCCTAGGAATTTAACTTTATCAGATTGAATTATTGAGTTGCCGTTAATTTTAACTAACATGCCTTTGTCAGCGTTATGTTCCCTACTAGTGAACATTACAGTGTGCATCTTAGAGCTATTTAACGCCAACCCATTATTACTGCACCATAAATTCATGTCATTTATGGAATTATGGGCCTGGTTTTGTAAGGACAGAAACGTGTCATTACTTAGAGATACTGAGGTATTATCTGCAAATAGAGTTAGATGTAGATGACTGACATTAGAAGCTATGTCATTTACGAAAATGATGAAAAGTATAGGCTCTAGGACACTACCTTGAGGTACTCCCGTATTAATATTTAATTTAGACGATTCGGCTTGTGTATAGTTCACGTTTCTTGAGACTTACTGTACTCAGTTCAGTTTCCTCTTCCTGTTAATGATACAAGGGTTGAAGTGATTGTAGTAATAATTTACCTATACTGCCATATGTCCGCTGTATTGGAGATTAATAAGAAAACCAAGAATTCGAAAGCAGAGTTCTATTTAAGAGAATTGTTTAGTTAATTTTGCACTTTCTTGCTAGAAACTGGTGCCCATAATCTCTCAAATGTTAGAGTCCATCAGATTGCAGGTCAATATTCAAAGGAACCACAATTAATTCAATAAGTGCCGTAACGATCTGACTACGAATTCTTGATAATACCTCACCTTTCTATGACCATCATGTATTCCCAAATAGAACTGAAATTTGACAATGAGGACAAGTGAATGATGCAATTGCCCAGCCCAACGAACCTATTCTTGGTAGCAACTATTCAATGAATCAGTTAATATTGTTGACACTATAAGAGAGTAATCTTATATTTTTACTTTGATAATGAACATCCCATAGCAGCCAATAAATCTCTCTCACTTTATGAATATTTCTAAATTTCTCTCTTAAGACAAATATATTGAGGCATCTTGTCGCTGTGCAATGATTCTGGGATAGTCAGAACGTGACCGTCTATCACATATGTGCTAGTTACCTACTCCGATACATTAATAAGGTAGAAAAACTTCGGTTCAACTGGTTTATAATTTTTCTTAGGAAAAGAAGATCAGCCACACACGCATACCTGCAATTCAACCTCTATCAGAGCCGTTTATTCTTTGACGAACATAAACCTTCAGACAAAAGCAAAGGAGTAAAAACCAATTTAGCAACGAATTTCACCAGAAAAGAGACATAAGACATCAGTTATTTGAGACTAACTTCTGCTACTTAGATTGTGCATGCGAAAGCTATCACACTCACTATCTCGAAAAACCTTTCAACTCGTTTCGCTTAGTTTTATTTTATTTTCCTCAACAAAAAAAAATTCAATGGAAAATTTTCTTAAAAGTCAAGCTGGTCCCAACAGCTCTATAAGTAACTGACCGCCAATCTTCCCAGTACTAAGTGCTCTCAATTTTTATTTATTCAACCTTAAAATGTGTTGATCCTATTCATGAAATATTCTTAAATATTGTATATGTATGGAATAAATTCATTTTAAGCGTAATTATGAACTTTTAGGAAAAATCCTGAAACAGGTCGATTTTTAACTTGAAATTTCCATGTTTTAGCATGAAAATAATATCCTCGCGTTCACCCCCTCTGAATTATGACAACCCCCCGAAAATTTTAAATTAGGGGTCGTGCGGCACCTCGTTCGAAAGGAATTTTGATTCTCTATTCGGAAGAGTTTTTCTTAAATTTGGGTCATTAATTACTGAAAAAAATTAATTTTGACAATGTAAAATTTTGTGAATGTTTTATAAACTCAGTTGAGGTATCTTTTGCTAACTTGTTGGTTTTGAGGAAAAATTAAAACTGATTTGTTGTATGTATATATTATACATATGGATCGCACTGTACAATAAAAAAGAGAATTAAAAATGCAATACTGATGTTAAAAAACATTAAATAACTACACTCCAGGTGTCAGTTATTTTATTAAAAATTTACGATTTTCTGCATTATCTGTGTGTAAATTGTATATTAATTTTTCTTGGCCGTTTATTTCTATGGAAATTGAAAATCGTTTCAACGAAAATTGATATTAAAAAAGGAGACAACTGTGTATATCGAAACTCACATAATTTCTTAACGAGAATAAAATGTTTATTCGAAGATTAATAATTTCCGCTCTGGATTATTGCAAAACACATTAATTTGTAGAAAATGATCACAAAAAGATTATTTAATTATTAAAACAAAGAAACATGGTACACATGCTTCTTTGTTAATATTTAAATTATGGTTACATGAAAATTTTACGACGATATTAGGTTATCAGTGTTACAGTTAATGGCTAAACATATAAAATTAGTATTACAAAAATTAATTTTATTTGTTATCGAACAATGTTATTATAGTATATACAATATAATAGTGAATGAATTTGCTTTTGTTTATTGCTAATAAAATATAAATTATTAAAAATGATTTCTCATATAATGCTTTTATTATTTAACTTATATTATGACTTAAATCATTTCCCACTAAGATGCATGTCTTGTTAAATTTAAGAAAATAGTAAAACCTTGCGTTAGTCAAAGTACCAAAATATCTCCTAACGGAAATATTTTTTTAATATGAATAACACAATTAGTAACATTATGGTGACTTAAGAAATGAAAAGTAAAGCCTACGGACACAATTTTCGCCATTGGGTCGTAATGTCAAAATTAGGACCTTAATGAGAGTAGTCGATGCGTAGCACTGCCTATTTCCACATGATCCTGTATGAATCGACTGCTCTCATTCAGGTTATTAGCACATTGATTATTCTGAGCTGATGAGGAACAAAAATTTCAAAATATCCATGTCCGTATATGGAACTAACCCTCTTTTATGTTAAAATGATTTTTCAGAATCCTGACAGATTTATTTTCACTAATATGGGATGGCAATGATGATCTAATGACCCAATTTTAAGCAATAACTGAAAACTTCGATCCTGTGCCACACTTCGGAACTTTTCCGTGCTGATTACAATGCTGAAACATGGTTTCCAAAGAATGGAACCACAGCCAACTGCTAGAGATTCTATGGCCACTGCCAGAGAGTTGTTCCCGGATAAAGTATTTTCTAGATTTTTGACCTTTCCTGTCTTCCGAGGCCACCGGGCCTTACTCCCTTAAACTTTTTCTTATGGGGGTATCTAAAGGGTAAAGTTTACATCGACCCTCCTAATATTCAACAGTTGAAGGGGTGTATATTTGTCGAAATCAACAACATTCCTGTAGAGATGTGACCTTGTATATAATTGTATATAATTTACATAGCCACCTGTAACCCCCCAAGAAATCTAGATGTAAAATGTAATCAATATCAAGTGAAGTCTATTTAATGCCAAACAAAATTAAATGCATGCTTTACAGGCTTATCTAGATATACTGAGATTAATACGTCATACGTGAAATATGAAAATATTTACAGATGTGTTCTATATGGAGAAATTATATCATTAGAAGACAGGGGTGAAAACTTAGAACTGACCTCAAGGTCATTGCCTATAATCATGTTTCATGAAAAGAGCAAGGTATAATGTAAAATAATAATTTAAATAATGGGGGGGGGGTGCAAAATTCGGACTGGCAACTTTCTCGCAATGTATCTAGAGGCAATTCTGCCTGACAGATGTCGTCTGTGGGTTCCCAGAACTAATCATTCAGAGGACCCTAACCTCTGGTTTTCGATCTGGATAGAGGGATGGTTCCTTACCAACGACCGCAATCGGATAGGGGTCAGATAGTACGATATGAACAGGGACGCTTCGGTATGACTTACTGACTTGCTACGAAAGCAGCAAACCTGCACACAGGGGATACATGACGCGATTGCATGTTAAATAGTGAGCAGGAAAGGTTACCTAAGTGCCCTCCGTCAGAAGGATGAAGTGCCAGCCGTACTTCCACAGTGACAAATACCAGCTGATGGGGAAAGCCTTCATACCAGCTTACCCTAAAGCCTCAAGACCTGGCGCAAGTGGACGCGGTCATCGATGAGGAACTCCCAGAATCTGGCAGATTAACTATACCATTTACAACGCTGCAAATCAACGCGCCCCCCCATAAGAGGGCTAATAACTCTTAAAGCGGGGTCGAGAAAATAAAGAGACGTGTGAAGAAAATCGAGGCCAAGATACAGTCGGTCAGACAGTACGCTTCTCGGATCTAGAGTTTGGTGGTTTATATACTAACGGGCACATCTTTTATCCCAAAATTTGGCGCATAGCAGTCGGGCTAAGCCACCAATATCACACTCTAAATGTGACAGTGTCGCACACCATCGAGCAACACTGTCTAGATAGGATTAGAGCTTATGGCTATCAAGAAAATGCTGAAAAGGTGAGTGAGGAATATGGAACAAAACACGTTGTTCCGTATGAATCCTACCCGCCTGTTTCAAGAGCCATAGCGTGTTTTCGACAATCTACCGATTGTTGAAGAAGTCGAAACCTTCTGAAAGGAAATCTGCGAAACGACACGTCCATTCAAAAGCGACACTTCAGCAATCGCACACTTCGACGCCTTCTGCCGTAGACATCTCCAGGTGCGAGAAGAAGTGTGTTTGGCAATCAGTACGGAGGAATTCCAACAAACTCTTGTTGGCACCAAGAACTTCGTTGCCAGGCCCAGACTGCATAATCAACTGGTGGTGGAAGAAATTTCCTTCTATTCACCACCGTCTGACGCAAGTTCTCAATGAGGGGCAGCAGATTCAGGACTGATTTGTCGAGGAGTGGCTGTAGGTAATTTGCTGGCACTCCCATATGAATTTGATCCATGGGAGGACTGTCCGACGCGGCGCGGCGTCGGGAAACCGAAAAGAAAATCGTCTTTATTTAATCAATGGAGGTATACATATTAATGTTAAATATAATATTTTTGGGGAACACCACTGGTGCAAATTTCAGGAGCATCTTTGGCTTACGATTACCTCCACACACAATTTTATTTTTCCCCTTTTCAAAATACAAAGCTACTTAAGCAACAATGATACATAAAAGTGTGAACATATTGAACACAAAAATAGGCATACTGACAGCGTAAAGAGATAAAAATATACTTCTATCAGAAAGTGATAGAAAGTAAAAGGAGGATGAGCATTATTGCAATAAAAATGTAAATTCTGGCATATGCAGATTTTCAAACGATCTGTATAATAACCTTATTTTTTTTATATGTAATCATGTAAAAAAATGAAAATGTAAACTGTTCTATATTTATTTATGCACATTATAATATTTGTGTCTACCGTCTAGCTTATTAAAATTTCAAATGACCTTTCTTCAACTACAGCGTGAATAGCCAATATACATTTTAATGGAAATAAATAATTAATTTTTTTTTGCCACTTCTTGTAGCTTAAAGAGAGTGATAAAAAGGAAAATTACCCATTGAAACGGCATTTACAAGTTACAAGAACTATAATGTTTAATACAAAATGGTTTTACTATATTTAGAAAACGTCTGGGAGAGCCAAATGCGGATAATGTAGACAGGAATAATAACTACGTACAAGTAAAATAGAAATTTCTGTTTTTATCTAAGCTGAATGAAAACAGAGGTTCCTTTTGAAAGTATACATAAAACGTTAAAGGCAAGCACTTGAATAAATTCAGTAAATGTATATGTATGTATTTATTTGACGAAATTAAAGAAGTTGGAAGTTGGAGAAACATTATTGTCTTTCACAATAATCAAAAAAAAGAGTTTGAGCTAAGTAACTGTCGGACTGTTTTTTCTAAACAAGATCACTTTTTCTAAGTTACAAATTTTCACTTTATATTTCATAAAAAGTCACCAAAGAACTAATTCTTCCGCCACATTTCTATTTTAGCAAATGAAAAATCTAATCAAGTTTTAGAGCATTTCTGGAATTTCTTGAATAAAATTTAGTACCAATATTATAATCTTTTAGTCCAATCAAAAGCATGATTTACTTTGGAAAATTTCCAGGACCGGACTTAATTTTTATAACGTGGCTCTCAGTGCCTGTGTACAAAATATTATCATAATATTTAAGGTTATTCTCCAATAAATTTTCAAAAATATTGATTGATCAAATTTTAAATTCCACAAATAAGGCAAACTAGCAAACGTCACTATTTTATTAATTTTACTTAAAGCATCCTCATTTTTTTTTTGACAAAAAATATACATTTACTGAAAAATTAATAGTTCGTGCTGGGCTGAACTCGCTTAAAATACCATGAGTCGAGTTCCGGAATTTTTCTAAAATAAATTATGCTTTTGATTGGATTAAAAGAGTATAATATTTGTACAAGATTTTATCCAAATATTCAAAGCCATTTCAGGAATATTGTCGATTACAGTTTTACTCAAAAACCACAAAATGTCATGTATCTCAAAAATGGTTCACATTTAAGGGTAAATTTGGAAGAACAGCGAAGTGTATCTACCATAACACTTTATCACTTTAAATCTAAAACACTATATATATAATTTTCTAGAGTGGTAGTTCCACATCAAATTGAAATTGAAGCTTCATTTGGTATAACAAACAAGTTAAAGTTGAAGCTTTTAAGAGATAATGAGAGTTTTAAACAGACTGGTACAAGTAGAGGTGGTGGTGGTTTGTTCTTTAAAACAAATACAATCGGAGTTTGGAGCTACAACCAAGAACAAATTAAAACAATTCAGAAATATCAGCAGCAAAATTGTAAGGCTTTTAACCTTGAAAAAGTCCAAAAACACGGACGAAACGTAGGATAAATTGTCCATGTACCTGGCTGAAAGTCCTCTAAAAAATAAAAATAGGAATGAAAGTTTTTTCTGTTTTTTTATTGAAGAAATAATTTCTACTTCAACAGCCAACAACTTGTCCAATATCATCTGAAATACCTCAAGTTTTAATAATTATGTTAAGGATATTGAGAGGCAAATTATATCCAAACCGAATCAGTTTTGGTCTTACATTAATAATAAGAAAAATGTATCTAATATTCCCAACTCAATGAATTTTAATAATGCTGTACTAAATGATCCCCAAGAAATACTGGATGCATTTGCACAATTTTCCCAATCAACTCTTATTTCGTCAAGTAATTTTAATGCAGCAAACGTAGTCAAAATCTTACGCACCTCCTTTAATAATTCCAAGTATTACTGAAGATGATGTATTGAAAGCATTAAAAAAATTTAAATCGAAATTAACAACAGGGCCAGATAGCATTCCAACATTCCTAGTAAAAGGTTGTGCCATTTTATTAGTCAAACCTCTTGCCATAATCTTTAATATGTCTATAAAAATGAACACATTTCCTTTAATTTGGAAAAGGTCTATGATTTGTCCTATATTCAAAAACAAAAATAAAGCCTCTATTGAGAATTATAGACCAATTACTAATTTGTGCAATTTCGGCAAATTGTTCGAAGTAATTTTATATGAAACACTATTTAGTCATTTAAAAGCACAAATTTGCTCTAACTAGCATGGATCTCTACAGGGTTGATCTACTACCACAAATTTAATAAGTGTCACACAGTTTCTAGCTGACACTTTAAATCGGGGAGGGCAGGGTCATGTATACGGACTTTTCAAAGACATTCGACAGACTTGACCATGGATTATTGCTGCATAAACTATGCAATGTACGACTTAGTGATGGATTCCTATAGTTTTTTTTATTCCTATTTAAACAACAGAAGCCTATATGTGCAATACAAGGTTTTAAGTCTGTTGAAATGACAGCAACTTCAGGAGTTCCGCAAGGATCCATTCTAGGGCCTCTTTTGTTCATTATTTTCATAAATGATATCGTTTGTGGACTTAATTGTAATGCTCTATAGATGATCTTAAACTACATTCGACGATTTCCAACTTTGAGAAATGTATTAGTCTGCAAATGAATTGAATCTTTGGAGCAAAAGAAATTTATTACCTCTCAATATAAGTAAGTGAAATTGTATGAGTTTTACGAGAAAACTGCAGCCAATTGAATTCACATAATCAATTATCGAGGCTAATGTAACTAAGTAAGTTTAAAGATTTGGGAGTAATCTTTGACTGCAGATTAACTTTTACTGACCACATCAATGACATGGTAGCGGGTACTTATAGAAATCTTCTTTTATAATAAGAAACAGCGTGCAGCTTGTGGAAACTGCTACACTGTAGTTACTTTCGTTAGACCTAAATTGGAATATGCTTGCCTAGTCTGGAATCCGGGATACGAAATTCATAAAATTCATATTGAGAAAGTACAGAGGAAATTTGTAAAGTTTCTATGGTATTTATCCCCCACAGAGCATTTTCAACAATATATTATTACAAAGATTTTACATGAATGACTTGAATACTCGATGGAAATATTATTCAATAGTAACTTTATGTAAAACTTTAAATAATCAAGTTGATAGTCCAGAATTACTTAGTTGTTTTCCCTTCTCCACGTTCCAGCTTTTCTCGTTCTAGTAGTTAATTTTATTTGCCAGTTTCCAGAAGAAATCTGTTAAAATGTTCACCTTTATACACCATGTGTTCAAACTATACGTCGGTTCAAGAAAATATTGATATTTTTAATTGTAATATTAGGATTATAAAAAATCATCTTCTTTCTGTGACCTATGTCAATATTTAAGTTATTTTGTTAAGTTAATTAGTATCGCTTATGTTTTGCAATTTCCTGCCCTGTAATTGGATTCATCTGTTGGATAGTTGTAACTATAAATAAATAAATAAATAATATACGAAATCTTTGTTTTTGTAGGTAGGTTTTTTTGTCAATCAACTATTGCTTAACTGGGATTTTTTTGACATGGTACAAAAAGAGATTCAAAAAATTAATTATAATATAATTAACACCAACAAATTATAAGGAAATTTTAATAACACTTTCCCAATACGTCATTGTATGTATAAATTATGATAGTATTCTTTAACTTTATACCAAGGATCAAAAGTTTATCAGAAACTTATTGTATTTATATTTCCTAAAAAAAAATTACAGCAAAACCTCAAAAATTAAGAGAAAAAAGGCAATGCACGTGTTCGCTGTTTGATAAGAAAATGTATGAATGCATTTTTCGGATATACACAAAACAGTTTAATGAAGCCATTGTATTTTCTTCGTTTTTACGATCCGTATTCGCTGAAAGTTTACACCAAATTTTTATGCTCCACTGTGTTCTTAAGTCTGAATAGCTGGTAATTTGTAAATTTTGACGTGCTTTTACCTGTGAGTTATACTAAAATTCTTTTTGGTTTGGTAGATTTAAATAATTTTTTGTCAGTGTACTTTCTAATTTGCCAGTAGGTGAGGATGTTATTTTAATTGATTTCTGCATTAAATTATTTTGTTTAAATTTTGCTTGCTGTTTTGTCATTTATGATGATTGGTTCAGGGACCGCTTTGGCGTTTACGCCGCCCCGGACAAAAAATAAATTGCTGCCACTTTCAAAGTTATTTTTTCTTAACAAAAGGTGGTTTTAGTTTGCAATAAAAACGTATATTTAAAAAGAAACAAGTACTAAAACTTAACGTTTGGTACAAAACAGTATAAATTAAAATAAAATAAAGTTGCAGTACCTATAGAAACCTAGTTGTTATATTTTAAAAATATTTATTTAGTTTTAAACATACAGGGTGCAATTTTACCGCTATTATGATTTGGATTTTTTCTCACTTATACATAAAACCTAAATAGAAAGCAAAAGGTAGATACATAGAACCACAGTAATACATTGTTTGTTTGAGTTATAATCAGAAGAATATTTTTTTCTGACTTTTAATTCTGCAAATTTTTTTATTACCTCTTTTGAGTTTATTTGATCAGCAATTTCAAGTTTAATTGCAAAAAAGGCCAAGCCGGTAAGTCGATTTTGCGTATTCGTTGAGTGTATAAAGGTTTTGATTAATTTTGATTTGGAAAAACTTCTTTCTCCACTTGCTACTGATATTAGAATAGTCCGTAGTATTCTTAAGGCAATACTAAGAATTGGAACAAAATTTAGCATTGTTATTATTTTAAGAACATCAGTTGGACTTTCTTTTTTGCCCAAAAGTGCACAAACTGCAGAAATGTCCTCTTCTAATTCTAGACCGTTAATGTCAGCTGATTCGCTATCAGACAAAATATTTTCCATATCTTTGCAAATCGTTATCAGTGTCTCTTTAGGCATGGTTTTCAAATCATATATTATATAGAGAATGAAAATGGTTACTATGGTGATTCAGTTGTTCAAATCGACTATTTAGTGCGTTTAATGCTTAATCAATACTATAGAAGAAAAATTATATTTTGTATCATTCTTTGGGATCTTCGATTGGTTCGTCCCTTGCCTCATATGAAAAGTTGGCCTTTTTTCTTCCTACGCGGTGTCGCGGCGTTGTTGATTCAAAATTGGCTTCAATGTTAATTTTATCAGCCAATTCTCTTGCGTCAACAATAATTTCATTGAGAGACTTATCTGATCGAGAATTTTTAAAGAAATTTTTGCAGTTCTCTAGAAGATCAAGTGCTTTTTTCAAATCAACTTTTGTTTATGGGATTAATACAGTTTAAAATTTTATACCATATGACTATTGAACATAAAAATTTAAATTGTTTAATGCAACTTAGCAAACCCGAAGCTTCGTCTCTTATTGAGATATCGACGTCTTGGTTTTCATAAATGCTTAGCAAAGCGTCATATATTTCACCAAGTTGAAATCTTAAGGGCGTTAAAAGTTGAAATCTTAAGGGCGTTAAAGCTTCTATTATGCTTTCCCATCGAGTGTCACTCAAAGGTTTTAATGTTAATCCTTGGACATGTTTTAAAAATATTGCCCATCGAAAAGTAGAAGAAGAAACAACTAAATATATTTTTGGACCATATTAAAAAAGTTGGCTGGTTCCAAGAATGCCTTTGCCATATCATTTACCACTAGATTGAGCGAGTGGTTGCTACACGGAACGTAGAATGCTCGTGGATTTAAATTCCTAATTCTATTTTGCATCCTAATTGTTGCCCCTCATGTTAGCTCTGTTATCATCCCTCTTATATCTTGCACATCAAGTCCCATTTCATGAGGCTCTTCAATTATAATTTCATATAGTTGTCTTCCCGTAGATCTTTCCACAGGTAAGAAACCTAAAAAGCTTTCGTAGATTTCTATTTCGACATCGTTTGAATCAGAATCAGACTTATTGATGGAATCATATCTAGTTATTAGGGTCATTTGCTCCACTTTACTAACGACAGGAGTGCAATCTAATATTATGGAATAGTATTTCGCTTTTTTTATTTCAGCAATAATATTTATTCCAATAAATGAATATTCTAATAAATATTGCCTTGTTCTCTACTAAAACGTGTTTAGTAATAATGCACTTCATTTAAAATTTTATAAAAGCTATCCATTTCATCCTTTAAATAATAAAGCTATGGAAATGTAAATTTCTGCTAAATAATTACAAATTAGTCCAAGCATGTCGTACCCTCTTCAATTCGAATATATTTACGAATTAGTTTATGACTTCAAACATTTATGATTTTAGGTAAAAAAATCTAGTTATCAGCAAATGTGACACTGACTTTGAAGCACACAAGTGATTCGACTATAAAATATTAATGTTTATATAAATTATAAAATATAATTTTGCAATATTTAAGATATTTTACATACAAATTTTCTAATATTAATCATTTTGTGTTGTTTACATAGGTATATAAAACAGGTTGTATGAGTTTTTTCATCTATATTTTTTCTATCAGGTCGATGAATCTATAATATAGACATTTCCTTATTAGTATTTAGCAATTTTAGGTTATTTGTATTGCATAAAAATGTCTTTTAATAACACCTCGGAGAACCAAGAAAATTTCTAATTAAGTCTGCGATTTGGCAGCAAATATTTGTCATAATAAATATGTTACCGACCTACTTACTAAATGACAATAAAACTTTTGTTAATCATTAACACATTTTAAAAATATGTGCAGAATAAAAAATAAAAGTTTATTTAAACTAACATGGAATTACAGAAAAGCCTTGAACATTTTACATTTTTCCAATTTATGTATTTTTTTAAACATAAGCCAATAGATTTAGGGAAGTCCTATAACCATTTTATGAATGAAATATGACGTAAAATGTAGTAAAAAATTATTTACAAGAAGTCAAATATAGAAACTGGAAATTTTATTGAAATATGGGTTTAACCAGAATACAAATAGTTGCTATTAGTTCTTATTAGTGTATTTGGCCTGATTTTTTAAAGGTTATCTGGTAATTGCATATGCATGTGCTTTGTGCTGGGTACCACGGAAAATGCAATACCCAGTAATCATTAAAATATCAAAATTTAGTGTTTTGTTATACATTTACACTGCAAATAAAACGATTAAAGTTTCATGAAAAAATTTAACACAAAATGATTTTTTTTTACATATTTAAAAAAATGTATTTATTTTATTGCGATTATCGTTTTTGCTGTTGTATTTTGCATATATTGTACGTTCTTGTGCTAAAATCGTTCATACAATTTTATTGTACTTTACAGTATTAAACTTTTACATATGATTATTAAGGTCCGCGAGTAAATAGCATATGAAAAAAAAACAGGGGCTTATACAGGACACTGCGCTGACATACACATAAAGATATGATAAATGACATGTTACCCTTTAATTGGCGATTTTGTAGTATCCAAAACAGTAGGAGCATTTGACTGAACACAATACTGAGCAGTCTTAGTCCCATTGGACAAAAACAAAAGCGTTTTGAACAAAATTCCTCAAGTGATCGAATAGATGTTAAATATATGAAATATAAACTGACACAATCAAAAAAGTCCTTATAACTCGTGAAGTGATGTAGATATCGAAAAAAATAAATAAAAAAAACCCACATACACACTGTCGACTTTGGCAGCCTACTATTCTGTGCAAAAGTGACAGTCACATTAGACGAAAAACAACAGTTTTGAAAAAAAATCCTTAAAATATCGTTGGCTGTCCATAGGCGCTATAATTGCTAGTTACGCCTCTGCTGACATTTGATTGGTTCCTTGTTAAGGGCTACTCAGCGGTAGGGGTTTTAACCCAGTACCTAATGCCTTTCTGGTTCCTAAATTTTTGTTTATAGTTAGAATACATAGAAAATATATTATAATATGCTATATTATATCTTATCTATGATAGAATACCTCCAGTCCTCTTCGAGTGAGCGTTTATAATAAACTGACTTTATCAACTTTGGATATTACGGAATTCGCTAAAGAAATTACAAGGTAAGATATATTGTGTCTTGTTATACATCTATCAACATATTTACGCGCTGTTACATGATCTACAGCCAATACAATGCTTACTGCGTTAAGTATTGCATATCCAGGTGAAGTATTTGAATACTCGAGGTTCCTTATTAACAAATAAATTCTTGAAAAATGACTGTGGATGTACAGGGTGATTCCTATAACGTTCTCACCCCAGTTGTTTGGAAACAAATTAAAAATGTTTAACGTAACTTATAGTATTTTTTCCAAGGATTTCGAAAATTTCAACAACAAAAAATTAAGTCAAATAAAAGTGTGAAGAAACAAAGCTATGTTTTTTAAATAGAACATATTTTTACAATTTTGCAAAAGTTTAAATTCTCTCTCCAGAAATAATAATTGAAATAATTTCACACCCAGTTGGCTTTGAATGTTTTTTGAACTGTCACTTAAATAGTTTGTGTTGTAACTCTTTACGTTGATTAAATGTTAAAAATGTCTTATTTAACAGAAGAAAAAAATATATATTAAAAAGTTATTTTATAAGTAATAAAAACTCTTGTGTTGCTCATAAAATGTATACCGCTCAATATCCTGAGAGACAAGTAAAGTTTATTTCAAACTTATTTGCAACATAAAAAACGTCACCTCTTTGATATATTTACCGCCGTCAAAGAACCGATGTTTTTATGTTGCAAATAAGTTGGAGATGAACTATACCGCATAGCACTTATTTTGAATAATTAAATAGACGATTTAGGGAAAGGGGATCAGTGCACAATAAAGAAAATATAAATAAACATAAAACTGTTTTAACAGAAGAAAACACACTTTCTTTTGAGGAAAATCCATCCCATTCGATTTGTGATGCTACTCGACACTTAAATATACCCAAGTCCGTTAAAAAAACTTTAAAAAAGCATAAATATACGTCATACAACATACAGCCGTTACAAATATTACATGAAGATGATAAAAGCAAACGTGTAGAATACTGGAATAAAATTTTAAAAAGATTTGCTTCGAACAATCATATTTTTAAATATACAGGGTGGGGCAATAGTGCGTCCGACTTCAATATCTCGAGTTTTATGATAGCTAGAAACTTGATTTAAAAACATAAGTAAATTAGACAAAAATGTCTATAACCGGAAATTGTTTTCGAATATGCAGGGTGAGCCAAGTTGATTCTACAGGGTCAAGTACCATTTTTTTTAATCAAATGCCATGTATATCAGAATATTTTTTGAAACCTCTTTGCAGCCTCCTTTCACTCCTTTATTATTATTGACTTTTTCCCAATCACTTGAATGTAATGATTTTTTTTGTTGAAATTATACCATTTACACGTGTATATTAAAAATATCACTACAATCACAACTATCGATTTCAGGAAAAAATATGTTAGCACCAGTTATTAGACATCTGTGTGATGACATTCTGCCATTTTCACTTCCTAAAAGTATACAGGGTGGTCAAAAAGGATTTCCAAGTCGGCGTTCCATATTTTTCTTAGAACGAAAAATAACAAGCACCATTTTGGAGGTTATCTGCGGGAAGTGGATATTGCCGAAAGCGGTTTTCGCAGTCGTGCTGACGTGAAAGGGTTAAAATTGTGCTTCTGCGAAAACATTAATTTTTCACCATGTTGTATATCTATGTACGAAATGTACGGACCTGGAATCTACTATTTACTCGCGGTCTTTAATGTTTATATTTTTTTGTGCGCTAACAGAAAATCTAATTATGGGCAGGATCGCCGAATGTGGAGACACCTGCTAAACATATGCTAGAGAGGGACCCAAGCTAAAAATGACACGTTTCGTTTACTACTGAAGCGATGATTTTTAAACAAGGTACTTCTTAGAGGAGATCAAGGGGACTCCAAAACCATCGAGTCACAACATTTCAGTAGTTATGGGAAATAGTATCTAAAACACGAGTTTTGTAGCAGTTATGCACAAATTGCTACCGGTAATCAAGAACAATTTGTATAGACACGTTAATCGCATCAACGCTAGGCGTCGCGTCGCTATTTTTGATTTTCTTCCGCCAACACTCAATTTTTTTCTCCAGCTCTCGAAAAATATTTTTATTTTGAGTAATTTTCATGTACATCACTTTAGATGTATTTCTAACAGTTTAAAAGTTACAGATTCAGGCATATCAAAAAACAAATGAAATTTTTAAAGAACGAAACCAGTTTTTATATATATATATATATATATATATATATATATATATATATATATATATATATATATATATATATATATATATATATATATATGAATGTATTTTAACAGATTATTCTGAAAACGATTTGAACTGAAGTATTAACAACTCACAAAGTTACAGATGACAAAGTGAAGTTTCTGATCTTCACTCCTAGGTAAATCCCTTACTGTACTGTGGTCTTCAAATTTATGGAATAGCCTACTTACAGGTAACTGCGAAATTTGATTCTCGGGATATTTTACATTCAATAACTCACAATTTTCAAATTGACATCAAAATTTCAATACGCGCGCTGCTTTTCTATTAATACCGCTATTATTTAACACTAAAGGCAACACTAGACAACTTAAAGCATTCAATCTATTGATATTATTTGCACTAACATCGCCTGAAATCTTGATATATTACGAAAAAAAAACACAATTTACATCTGTGCGTTTTTTTTTAATAACGCAGAAAAATATATGAATTTTATGCGTGACTTTTAAAAAACTAAAAGGACACCAGGGTTCTTTTTTCATATTTCAGTTTACCATTGAAATGTATTTTGGACCATTTTTTCTGTTACCTAGTGTAGTGCTCTTTTTTCTAGGCAAGGGCCACATGGCCCTTTTTCCGCCGTTTGCGGCCCCGGTCTCGCTGTCCACCCCCGCCTGGGTGCGCCTGCCCGCTAGCAGAGTGGCAACCCCCGGGGGGGAGTCCTCTTCCCCCCCCCCCCCCGCCCCCCAAACCCCCCCGTCAGGCGGGCAAGGTTGTTGTTGCAGCCTACCGCGTTAGATGAGCTATCGTCATTCATTCCCCCCCCCGGAATGGGCCGGACGATCAGGCTGCTTAACTATGGGGTCGAATATCGGATATTAAACGGATGTCATACCTCTTCCCCCTTTCTGTTACCTAAATAAACTTTTTTATCCTGTAAAATGTACTTCTTTATCTTCATCAACATTAAAGTCTCTAATGCCTTTGCCCATTATTCGATCTACCCATTCTTACTTAATATATAATACGAACATAATATATAAGTAGGTCAAATGCTAATTAACTGGATAATTGTTTGTTAATCAAGTAATAGATTTTTCTGATTTAATATTAAATTCATTGCTGTAAACACAATTTTACGACATGAAATTTTTACCATTGATGCGTAATAGTTCTTTGTAAAAAAACGTGTTATAAAAAACACCGCTCTTGAAATGTTATGAAATAATGGACACGACATTGATGCTTGTATCTTAACAAATTTCTCTTCGTATGTTTATTAGCATATTTGTCATAATATGCACGTAGCATAATAAAAATTTAAATATTGGACATAATTGCGAAATTTTCTACACATTTTTTGAACCAGTTACAAAATTTACTATTACTTTTCATAAAGTAAAAATAGTAATGTAATCCAAAGAATCAAACAACACAGGACATTTTGACACAGCTGTTACAAAAGATAATAATAATAATATACGTCTTTATTAATGAAATAGTAGATTACATTTCATTATGGGCGAAGTTTGTAGTCCAATGACTACACTCTTCCACTTAACTTCTACCTTTTAGGATTTAACAATATGTTATGTATTTACAAATTTCTTATAATTAACATAAACACATGTATACACATTATATACATACACATATACACATACATATGCAAATGCACACACATATACATACATATACATGCATAAACTACATACATACATACATACATACATACATACATACATACATACATACATACATACATACATACATATACACATATATACAGGGTGTCCCAACCAAAAGTAGGCACCCTGATTAACTATGGAGATACAAATTTTTTTGAAAAATTGGTGAAACATGTCGACCTTGTTTCCAAGGGGGACATATTTTAATGTAATACTTGTATACCTATCATCATCCCTCCACTCTACACGGCCACCCCCTCAAAAAAATTCAAATGGCGAAGAGGGTCGAGTGATACATCTTTTGAAAGGTCTTTCAATTCTCTACATAACTGCGTATTTTTTTAAACTTTTATCTATATGTTCCTGAGAAATAATTGTCTCATTATTTTAGGTTCGGGAAATAAAAATAAAACAAGCAGTTTAAATTATCGTATGTATTGTTCAAAATGACCCCCACCGACTTCCATACAGTAATATAATCTGTCTTGAAATTCTCTGTCTTGAAATTCTGTACGAACATTTCTGAACACATCTGGAGTCAATAAACGGCATTCTCGAACAATTCTTTCACGTAACCTTCCAGAGATGCGGGTTTTGTTGCAAATACCTTCGATTCCAAATGCATCCACAGAAAGAAATCCAAGGGAGTTAAATCGGGTGACCTAGCCACTCCACAGGACCTCTTCTTCCAATCCATATCTCAGGAAACCGATTATCCAAAAATTGACAGACTGCTATAGCAGGGGTGCCCCATCCTGTTGAAAAAACAGTTCGCCCTCTAAAAGATTATCGTCTTCTTCGAGGATTTGGGTAATCATTGGGTCGATGTTATTTTCTAACAGATCGAGGTACCTTTCTCCATTTAAATTGTCAGGTATAAAAAACGCCCCGACAATGTGATCCCCTAAGAAGCCAGCCCAAACATTTAACTTCTGAGACCTTTGGGTATGAGTTTCCATTAACAAATGTGGATTGGTTTCACTACAATACCTACAATTGTGCCTGTTTACCTCCCCATTTAATTGAAATGTTGATTCATCAGAAAAACAGTATTGTACAGTAGATTGGCATTACCGTTTAATTGTTCACTAAAAATCTCACCGAATTCAAGCGACGCGCGACGATCGGGATCATCTTCGTTTAATTCGTGTACCAATTTAAATTTATATGGATGAAATTTGTGGGCCTTTACAATTCGATGAACACTGCTTCGTGATACATCGGAAGACTCAGCTACTTTCCTGATCGATTGAGTATTATCCATCTGCAAATGACCTAGAACTGCCACTTCGACTGCTTCATTCCTAATGGGTCGCTGAGGTTCATGTTTTTTGTTTCCTACAGAACCTGTTTCCATAAATTTTGTCAATAATTGTAAAACATACTGAGAACCAACCCTTCTATCTGGGTGATTTCTATTGAATATGCGCTCCGTAGGTCTAGCACAATTATCGTTTTTAAAATAAATGCTGACAATTTCTATTCTCTCTTGAAGGGTATAAACCATTTTGAGAACTCACTCTGGTAAAATGTATCTCGATTTAAAATTGGTTGTGAATAAATTAATGTTCAAATACTTATGAGTCTTTTATTATTCTTAAACTAAACGGACAAGGAAAGTGCTTTTTGTCGAAAAAAACTCGTGTTGATTTGAGAGCACTAAAAAATATAGTTTTCTTATAAATTCCAATACCCAGTGCCGTGTATTTTAGATTTTTTAAACGATTTTGATTGTGTATAATCATCAAAAATAAAATTATTTTCCTTAAGAACGAATCGATAAAAGTTAAAAAAAATACACAGTTATGTAGGGAATTGAAAGACCTTTCAAAAGATGTATCACACGACCCCCCTTGCCATTTGAATTTTTTGAGGGGGTGGCCGTGTAGGGTAGAGGAATGATGATAGGTATACAAGTATTACATTAAAATATGTCCCCCTTGGAAACAAGGTCAACGTGTTTCACCAATTTTTCAAAAAAATTTTATCTCTAAAGTTATTCAGGGTGCCTACTTTTGGTTGGGACACCCTGTACAAGCGTTTACGAAACAACCGGCTTAGCATTGCGATTCCACCGCACGTTTTATGTTGTTGATTAATTCATAATTCTTACTAAATAATGTCTCTATATCATAGAATATGTTAAGTGGTTTATATGTCCTTTTAAATCCTTGTGGTCAGATCAAATAGCAGAAGTAGCAGTAGCAGATACTAATAATATATCTATCCAAGAACGTTAAACAAATTGGGCGGTCTAAGACCCAATCTGTCTGACATAATAAAGTTCTAACTTTTTTATTCATATCTCTGCGTGTCGCTTTTGGCTCTTTTGATATTCTATTTTTTGAATACATATTCAGTATTTTCTGTTTTTTGATGGTTCCAGTTTAATAAATTATCCACATTATAAAAAAAAAATAGAAAAAATTATTTCTGAAAATAATATGACATTTGCTTATAGTTTACTTGTGGCAGATATAGATTATTAATTATTTATATGTGAGATTCACCAAACATGAAGATAAAAAGAACAAGAAAGCCGCCAAAATGTATGACAATATGTAAAGTGTGCTATCAATGGTTAACTTTGACAATTTTCTTCAAAAAAACATGGTATGCATTATTATATTATAATGTATCCTAAACTTAATAAAACACCTATTGTAACATATAAAATGTTACATTGACAAAACTGAAAATGTGTCAAAAAGTAATAAAAATGGTACAACGTTCTCTACAATATTTTATTTCAGCTAGTTGGTAATGTTTTACGTAATAATTCTGTTATTTTTTTATGACAGTAGGCTGTTTACCTTTTGTTGAATCATATATATTTATTAATATTTATAACTTATACCCTTGGGCAATTACTTCGCTTTGTTATTGCGGCAAATATTAATGTTTTTTACAGTAAAGAATTTAAATTAACATTACATTAACTGAGGACATTTTAATACCCAAGTTCAACTGTGCTGAGAATGTAGACCTAACTAATTAATTATATATTCTACTATGTACATATTTTATATTATCATATTGCCGAAACATATACATTTCCATCACTTAGCACGTGGTTTCATAGGTTTTTCCTTAGTGGAATTTTTTAAATCTAAATACCTTCAACTGTCAAATACATCAGAAAGTTCCCTATTACAATGTCTCAATTATGTTAAAGCATTAAAACTAATTGCTAAAGCTATACCAACAAAGTTTCCTCATCGGTCTATTTTCCAAAATATTCTACCAAATGTACACATTTTTAATACTGCTTGTTTTTTCTGCAATAACAATAATACTTTTATTGCCCAACAGGTAACACCCAATAACAGGACAATCTTGCATAATTTCGATATATATGTATACACAGAAACGATATATAAATACACCTGACTATACATAAATTTATACAGGGTGTCTCAACCAAAAGTAGGCACCCTGAATAACTTTGGATAAAAATTTTTTGAAAAATTGGTGAAACACGTCGACCTTGTTTCCAAGGGGAACAGATTTTAATGTAATACTTGTATACCTATCATCATCCCTCTACCGTACACGGCCACCAACTCAAAAAATTCAAATGGCAAAGGGGGTCGAGTGATGCATCTTTTGAAAGATCTTTTAATTCTCTACATAACTGCGTATTTTTTAAAAACTTTTATCGATTCGTTCCTGAGAAATAATTGTTTCATTATTTTAGGTTCGGAAAATAAAATTAAAAGAAGCAGTTTAAATTATCGCATGTATTGTTCAAAATGACCCCCACCGACATCCATACAGTAGTATAATCTGTCTTGAAATTCTGTACGAACATTTCTGGAGTCAATAAACGAACAATTCTTTCACGTAACTTCCAGAGACGCGGGTTTTGCAAATACCTTCGATTTCAAATGTCCCCACAGAAAGAAATCCAAGGGAGTTAAATCGGGTGACCTAGCGGGCCACTCCACAGGACCTCTTCTTCCAATCCATTGCTCAGAAAATCGATTATCCAAAAATTGACGGACTGCTATAGCAAAATGTGGGGGTGCTCCATCCTGTTGAAAAAATAGTTCGCTCTCTAAAAGTCTTCTTCGAGGATTTGGGTAATCATTGGGTCGATGATATTTTCTAACAGATCGAGGTACTTTTCGCCATTTAAATTGTCAGGAATAAAAACGGCCCGACAATGTGATACCCTTAGATGCCAGCCCAAACATTTAACTTCTGAGGCCTTTGGGTATGAGTTTCCATGAACAAATGTGGATTGGTTTCACTCCAATACCTACAATTGTGCCTGTTTACCTCCCCATTTAACTGGAATGTCGATTTTATCAGAAAAACACGTATTGTACAGTAGATTGGCATTACCGTTTAATTGTTCACTAAAAATCTCACAGAATTCAAGCCGACGATCGGGATCATCTTCGTTTAATTCGTGTACCAATTTAAATTTATACATATGGATGAAATTAGTGGGCCTTTACAATTCGATGAACACTGCTTCGTGATACACCGGAAGCCTCAGCTACTTTCCTGATCGATTGAGTATTATCCATCTGCAAATGACCCAGAACTGCCACTTCGACTGCTTCATTCCTAATCGATCGCTGAGGTTCATGTTTTTTGTTTCCTACAGAAACTGTTTCCATAAATTTTGTCAATAATTGTAAAACATACTGAGAACCACCCCTTCTATCTGGGTGATTTCTATTGAATATGCGCTCCGTAGTTCTAGCACAATTATCGTTTTTAAAATAAATGCTGACAATTTCTATTCTCTCCTGACGGGTATAAACCATTTTGAAAACTCACTCTGGTAAAATGTATCTCGATTTAAAATTGGTTGTGAATACATTAATGTTCAAGGACTATCAAATATTTATGAGTCTTTTATTATTCTAAAACTAAACGGACAAGGAAAGTGTTTTTTTGTCGAAAAAACTCGTGTTGATTTGAGAGTACTCTAGTAAATTACATTTGTCAAGAGAAGCTAGTAAATTACAATTACCAAGAGAATCTTGGCATCTTGGTACATAAAATAATAATATAAATACCAACGGATAACAAGCGGCGTATAAGACAAATATTAAATAAACATAACATAACCATAAACATCACAGAAAATAGACAACCCCAAATCCAAAACCGAAGATGAAGGGGGGGGGGGGTATACTTAGAAAAAAGTGGACATACAACCATTTCCACAGATATTGCCAGTACTGGTAGCGTGTTTCGAATCCAAAGCTACGATAGAAAGATTTCTAGTCATACTTGCCTTCGTTCGCTCTAGTGAACTACTCCACCAAGCCAGTTATGCCATTAAGTAAAAACCTTATTATATCAGGGCCAAGAGACTCGCTCTTCTAAACAGAGAAGGCTAAATTATACTGTCGTCAATCAGTATATTCATTACTATAACGTTTGCCAAGAGAATCGTGTCGTCTTCGTGTACGAAACAGATACCTCATAAATTACAATTGCCAAGAAAATCTTGCCGACTTTGTATATAAAATAAATGCTAAAGTGATACATAAAACAAATAATAAATCATTCTCTGAACAGAGAAAACTGAAAGGAAAAGAGAAGCAATTTCCCACCGGGCTCTCTGGTGTGCTACAAAGTCGAACATTTCTGAATCATCTAATCGGAATTCTGACGGGACACTGCAAACTTAGAAGACACCTAAGTTTTGTAGGTTTTGAAGAAGATCTTACATGCCCAGGATTCGGAGAGGACGAAGAAACGTCGTACCATTTCTTGGTGTGTGAGGCGTTCAAGCGAATAGATATCTAGATATCTTCGGAACCAAGCAACGGCATCCTGGCCTTCATAAAAAGGACAAGAATAAGTAAAGAGGGAGCAAGTACAGTAAATGGTTAAAAGGGCGGTAGGGGTCAGTAAAAAGGCCCATTTGTAGCTTACTCATCAGGCGCCAGCCTCTCTCTCCCCTATCTTCTTGGTATATAAAACAAACAGTAAATTTAATTAAGCACCACAGGTATTCAACCACCTGTATCCCTGAAGGTACCTCAACATTGTGCGGGAGAGGGTTACACATTTAGAGACAATGGAAACACACCGAGTATGCTAGGATTAATTTTTAGTTTAGAAAAAATCCTAGCTCCCCGACCAGGAATTGATTCCGGGACTCGAGGGTGAAAGGCAAGTGTTCTTACCGCTCGACCACCAAGCCATATATTATATTATTATAATATAACAATGACCAAGAGCATCATTTTTGCGAGGCATAAGACATTAGTCGCTAGGTACCAACAATTATTTAGACGTATAACTTTTTCACGTTTATAATATTTATTAGGGTGTTAAGTCAAAATACAAAGGCGATTATGGCATTCTTACATCTTTAGCTTTTGAGCGTTTCCCAAATTCATGAAAACTTTCTGTTTTCCTATCAAAAAAAAAAACACGTGTATATGTTTGAACCTGTCGAGAATTTATTATTAATAAAGCTAGTAATTAATATACCCAGACATGAAAAATCTTATTTTTCGTTGGTGTCATCATATCTTCTGTTGACGGCAAAAAACATTCTTATTATGTAACGTTCACAGAGTTAAAAAAAAATTAGACAAACAGTTTGATACCCGTATCTATTGATAATAAATATACAACATACTATAAATATAATTGTTTTAAATCGTCAACACCATTGCATGGATTATCTTTAGCTTAAGTTATTGTTTTGATTATTTTATGCTGCATTCAAAGGAATTTTAATTACAATTATCAGTAATAAATTTTTCATTCGGTAATTATTTGCAAGCAGATACATGTGTAATAAATACTAGCATTTACATTTGCCATTTTTTTTGTCATTAATCTTGTGAAATAGTGTCAAGTTTAAATGACTCACATATTTTATTTTAAAAAATAGTTTTTCTTACGAAACGCAAATAAATGGAAGTGTATGACACCATAAAAAAATGTATTTGTAAACGGGAAATTTTACACTAATATCTGATTCTTGACATTGAAAATAAAATGGGTCCATCTACAGTGTGTCTCACTTAAGACTAACCTCCCTATAATTTTAGTTTTTATCCGATTTAAGGTGTATTAAACAATCATTTAAAACCTGTTGAAATACTACAAAGTTTTTTTTTTAATAATTTTAAACAAAAATATCTTGTATCCCTCAAACCAATTACTAGATGACATACAAATTTTTGACATAAGGCAAAATTATTATTATACGGTTTGCATGCAATAGGAAAAAATTTCTATTGCGACTGCCAATTCACGATTATGACACAAGACAAAAATCGCATAATTTTGTTATAGAATTAATGCAGAAAGCAATAGAGCTGAGAAGTTCAAGTTTTCTAGGACCTAAAATTTTCATTTCATTACCTCATGAAATAACAATTATTAACACATTAAATAAAGGCTATAGGACGATAAGAATGGTGAATCGGAACTAAGGCTGGGAATTTTTTCAGATTTTAGTATTCGAATATTCGTTCGAAAAAATATTCGAATAATCGAACTATTCGGATATTCGGATTATTCGAATTATTCGAATAGGTATTCGAATTATTCGGATATTCGAATATTCGAATCATTCGAATATTAGAATAATTCGAATATTCGAATAATCCGAATTATTCGAATAGGTATCCGAATAATCCGGATCCTCGAATATTCATTATTAATAGGTATAGCACTGAATACTAGTGAATAGTGAATACTCTATTTGAGTATTTGGTTGGATAGACCACAATAATAGTCGTGACGTAATCCACTAAGCATGCACCTTGATTTGCTTTCCATACCCACAATAGGGTATGTCTCCTGTACATGTGCTTTAAGGGTTAGAATTATTTAGTTAGTATTTTATTTTAGGATTGAGGCTGTTGTTCACATTTAACTATTGAAGCTTAAATAAAACGAAAACATCTAGTTTATTATACTTCTGTGTCATAACTATTTTTCCTTTTCGAAAAAAATAAAAGTGCTCTAAAATTAGAATGTTTTTAAAAAAGACGCAGATTGTGAAGGTAAAACAAATACATGATAAGTCAATAGTTAAATATTTACAGGTTTTCTAAAATTTAAAATTTAATTTTATCCCCTGCCTTAGTACAGTAAGTATAAAGTCGAGGCGAGAAAGAGATGGAATATTTTGACTGGGAGTAAAACGTGCCACTAATATGGTCTATTTATATATTTGGATTTTGGAATAGGTACCTACCTATATCTACTATCTACCTACTTTCGTTGGATGCATATTGCATATCTATTCGTACATAATTTAATAATATTTTTTAATATTCAAATTTACTCAAATATTATCGAATACTCGAATATATTCGAATATATTCGAGTAATCGAATATTTCGAATATTCGAATAATTTCCCATTAGAATAATTCGTATTCGAATACTCGAATATTCGAATACTCGAATTATTCGTATTCGATTCCCAGCCTTAATCGAAACCAGACAGATATCTGGATCATCTTTTGAGGGTATATTGCTACTAATAAGATACGTCAATCTTATTAAGATACGTTAACTTATAAGATAAGTTAGAATAACTCGCAAAAACACAGTAACACGAAAACGTAGTAAATGATGCTTCTGAGGTTTGGCGACCAAACTTTACCGATGTGGTTTAATACTATCACATAAAAACATTATCCAAAAAAAAACATTCAAAAAGGCAAGTATCAGAACCAGCAATATCCTTATTTAGATTTGAGTAGATTAAGTTCTCTATCACACAAGGCATCTTGAGGTACCTTCAGGGATACAGGGCATTGTATTGCCTGTAGTGTTTAATTAATTAATTAATTTTAAAGTTTTTTGCTAAATGTTCACCGCTCATCTAATTTTGGACATTACAAAAACACCTGCCAAAAGTATAAGGTAAGGTATTGTCTGTTTTGTATTGTATATCATTTTTGCACATGAAAATATCGAAGTGTTCGCACACGAGCTGTTCCGCCAGTGATATTCACGAAATGATTACCAGGGATAAGGTCTCTAATAATAAGCTTGTTCAGTCAGCGAGTGCATACATGGATATCTGCGCCCTCCAGCTAGTTAGAAGCGACGAAGCACCTTTCCAAATTTATATAATTTAAGATGCTACTAATACAATTGCAGTACAGTAAAATAATAATTATTTCCGTTTGCAGTAATTTATGAGTATATTTTGTGAAAGTCTTGTGACATTAATTAATTTTTGTAATTGGGCTACTTTAGTATAATGCAGATAACTACCAAAATATTTTATCCCTAACTACATGGCTATTAAATTACATGCAGTTACCTGATTTTATTATAATTTTAAATTTATTATGTGTATGTCATTGTTATATAAACGGTACCGAATTAAAAAATAAAGAATACCGTTTTGGAAAGTTGATAGCATTCTAGTATATCATACTTTATTTTCAACTTATTTATAAATGGATCGTTAAAATTTGTCTGAAGGTTCCTGTGTCGTTATTCAAGGGTATATTTTTTTGCCACTTTGATGTATTTACTGAATAAATGCGTATCCAGTTTTATACCGAACAGAGTTAAGTTTTTTATTATTAAGACGAAAAAAATATGTATATTTCATAAATGATATATTCTAAAGCTATAAGCTATATGTTGTTCGAAAATAAGCACGTGTTTTTTATTTATTCATTTATTTATTTATTTATTTTTTCAGTTGTATAAAAAGAATAATAAGCCTGGCTATTTAGCTTCAAAATACGTTCTAATTCCCGTAACTAATACCAGGTCGTAAACATTTGCTGATAGTGACGTAGGCAATTATCTTGTTATCAAAAATAACTTCCACCGGATATCGGCTTTGTGTTAATGACTACTGTCATAGGTAGGCAGCGGAAATGTTTGCCATTTTTCAGGACCGGCAGAATAAAAAATCCTCTTACAGGGATATAAATAAAGACAACACATTAAAATATATGCGGTGTGTTTATGTATATACCTGTAATAAATCCAACCAGTGTAACCAGTACTGAAGCTAGAACTAGCAAGAATGTATATAACATTATACGTAGCTTGATGCTTGTTCCTCAATTAGCTTGGCAACACAATAGTGTACGGTTACTTTCGCGGAGCGGTGTTTGGCATATGATCCGCTGACATTCTCGCATAAAACGCTCTTACCAATATTGACGGTTCTGGGTTTTGTGATAGCCAATATAATTACAAAAGAGGATTTTTTTATGATTTGTGTGTATTCAAAATAATAATGTACCAGTGGCGACTGATGAAATTTGGTTATGACATATCTTAGTATAGGAGCATGACACCCAAGCGCTACTTTATGGCATACCTACCAAGACTAAATAGAGAAGTTTTACAGAAAGAAAAATGCAATTGAAATATGCGAAAAAAAGTTGATAAGATGTTGTGCCTCCCCATGTTATTTTTAAACAATTTGTAAAATATTTACAAAACGGTTTTTTCAAAATCAGGTGAAAAATATACAGAGAGTTCTAATTTCATCAAAAAATAGTGCTTTTTTTATTAAATTACATCGTTTTGAAATTTTATTTTACATTTCTTTTCCACTGTGCAAATATTAACTATTAAAAATCTTATTTTTTTTATGAAGTTTGATATCTGTCGCTATATTTTCCACCTGATTAAAAAAAAATGTATTTTCGAATACCCGCAAAGCCAATCAACACAATTTTCACCAGTACGCTGATCAAAACCCCAGATTATTGCGAGAGAAAGATCATCAGCACCATTTTAAAGTAACGTGTGGGATAAAATATGCGGAGAACATATTGTTATACCATACTTTTTTGAAGCCAATTTAACTGGAAATATGTATTTGGAGTATTTGCAAAATGAGTTGCCTGTTCTGCAAAGGCATATTCCATCCGATGCGCGATGTTCATGAACGTAGTTACTGTTTACTCATGATAATTATTATTATTTCAGGTTAGACAATATCTAAATGAAACATCTCCAAACAAATGGTTAGGTAGAGGCGGTCCGACTTCTTGGCCCGCACGATACCGGACTTAACGTGCTTAGATTTTTTTTGTGGGATTATATTAAAGATATAGTATACGAAATACCACCAACGGACATTGAAGAACTCAAAGTGAAAATTAGAAATGCATTCCTTACAATAACTCCAGAAAAGTTGAGAAACGTATCTAGAAATTTTCAAAATAGGATTATGTTATGTAGAGATAAAAACGGTGGACATTTTGAACACTTGCTTTAAAAAAATTGTTATATTTTTGTTGTAGACACACATTTTTAGATAATAATCACCTGCAAATGTTGGCTGTTTTGGTTGTATTTATCAATAATCACCATTTTACAGTCCCCATTCCCAGTTAAATCTATCAGTTTTCTTATAATTTATCATTATCTGTCCTTTCACATCACTCCTGATCATATTCAAAAAAGTCAGTATGAAGAAATCGTTGTAAATATGGATGATTGGCCTTATAAACTTAGGTACAGGGAAAGCTATAGCAAAGTTGTAGAATATTCAGTGGTGTATCTTATGGTTTAATAATATACAGGGTGTTCCATTTGAATTAACGAATATTTTTTAAATTATCCTTTTATCATGTTTGACAAGATTTTTTCGCACCCTGTACATCACAGGTCAATTTCTGACATAGCGTTTCAAAGAGCCATTCTTGCTCAACATTTAGTGATTTAATGATGATTAGCATAACACCAGAATTAGTTATTATGAGACGAAAAAACATGTCAAGCTAAATATCTCGAAATTTGTGAATATTTTCATATGAGTATTATCATAAAGTACTTTTTAATCTTCATATAGATTCCGAAAAAGTTAAGAAAAACATAGGTTGCCATTAAGAAACACAAAGTTGCTCCCTGTCTAGAGGGACATGGAACGCCCTATATAATTGGCGTTATTTTGATTCTGTAGGGTTTAAGAAACTAGGCATATTAAAAAAAAGATTAATTTATGTCTTTTATTAACTAAGATATTGGACTTCCGCACACTAGATGAACACGCTGTATATTGTAAATATTTTCTATCGTCTATACAATATTTTCTATGTGTTATTATTATATAGATATTTTAACATGTATTTTATTGTTTTTGATTTAAGAAAATTTAATTATTTTGAAAGTTGATTTGCCGATAATTATATTCAGGGGATCCACACTGCTGGACTCCCCTCAAGGAAAGAAACAACTAAACAGATTCGCAAAAGTTTAATTCTGACTGGAAATAATTAAACCAGTCATTTTGCTTATGTCGATTTATGTCAACTAAACGATTTTTTTTATTAGTTATCCGAGAAAGTAAGGAAACAGTCAATAGCCTCTTCCACTGAATTCTTTTTATACATTTTGGAGACACTCAAACTTTTTGGGAACCTTTTACACACAGATACACAGTGTGGTGATAATGCATGGAATAAATTCAATAAAATTTTCCAGGAAAGTTTTCGCAAATAATCCTCGGACAGATCAATTTTGTTAGTGAATAAGGCATCTTTACTAAGGCTGGCAATTTTCCAGATTTCAGTATTCGAATATTCGTTCGAAAAAATATTCGAATATTCGAACTATTCGAATTATTCGAATTATTCGAATACCTATTCGAATATTCGAATACTCGAATAATCCGAATTATTTGAATAGGTATCCGAATAATCCGGATCCTCGAATATTCATTATTAATAGGTATAGCACTGAATACTAGTGAATAGTGAATACTCTATTTGAGTATTTGGTTGGAAAGACCACAATAATAGTCGTGACGTAAACCACTAAGCAGGCAATTTGATTTGCTTTCCATACCCACAATAGGGTATGTCTCCTGTATATGTGCTTTAAGGGTCAGAATTATTCAGTTAGTATTTTATTTTAGGATTGAGGCGCTATTGTTCACATTTAACTATTGAAGCTTAAATAAAACAGAAATAGAGCTAGTTTATTATACTTCTGTGTCATAACTATTTTTCCTTTTCGAAGAAAATAAAAGTGCTCTAAAATTAGAATGTTTTTAAAAAAGACGCAGATTGTGAAGGTAAAACAAATACATGAAAAGTCAATAGTTAAATATTTACAGGTTTTCTAAAATTTAAAATTTAATTTTAGCCCCTGCCTTAGTACAGTAAGAATAAGGTCGAGGCGAGAAAGAGATGGAATAGTTTGACTGGGAGTAAAACGTGCCCCTAATGTGGTCTATTTATATATTTGGATTTTAGAATAGGTACCTACCTATACCTATTTCCCATTAGAATAATTCGTATTCGAATACTCGAATATTCGAATACTCGAATTATTCGTATTCGATTCCCAGCCTTAATCTTTACTGATAAATGGCATTCTTTAATTGTGTTTTATTTTCGAGCTATGACGTCACCAGTTTTTTTTACGGCAACCCATATATTTTTTTATGAACTCATATAGAGGGCGTTTTTCTGTATACGCTGCTATAAAAAAAATTGCACGTTGAAGTGAAAAGTTTTCGAAATATTTGACTTCAAAGTTTCAGTAGTTTTAAAAATTGGAAAAATAAACGATATCCATATCGCCGTATGTAGAATTTAAACCTCTAATCAAATCTGTCGAAAAAATATGAGCTGACAGTTAAGAAAATGACACAGACCTCTCAACTTAAAAAAAAATTGAAATAAAAAAATTTCAATTTAAAGAACAAAATTTTTAATTCATTCTGAAATAAAATAATAATGTCAAGAAAGTAAAAAGTTACTAAGTAATTTATTAAAACACTAAATTAATACGGTAATAATTATTACACTGAAGACGAACTTAAAATAGACAAAAATTTTAACCCACGACTGAGGCTTTAAGGTTAAATATTTCAAAAACTTTCTCTTTAACATGCCACTTTTTTTTATACCAACATATACAGAAAAATGTCCTCTATACGAATACATAAAAAATATAAGTTGCCATTAAAAAAATGCCGACAATGTCATAGCTCGAAAACAAAACACAATCAAAGAATTTCATTTATCAGAAAAACTTTTTGGAAAATAAAATTGACCTGTACAAGGATTTTTTTGCGAGAACCTTCCTGGAAAGTTTTATTGAATTTGATCCATATATTATCACCACACTGTATTATATGTATATTATTGTAGTAAGTAGTATAATACATTTGTTGAAAGCAAAAACAGATTTATGTAACCATTAATTGTAATCAAATTGCGGATCCAATTAGTTGCAATTACTTTAATATAGCGGCATTTTGTGAACAATTTAAATAAAGTTGGTACGATATAATGTTTTTTACGTAGAGATTCTTTTTTAATTATAAAACAAAAACAAGACATGTCTCTATATTTAGTAATTCAATCTGCTTAGCAAATAATATTTATCAAAAATTCCTACCTTTCATTGTATCCGTCTCATGCAAAATCTACCTAAAATATAAACAGAAAAAGGGGTTACACTTTTTAGACATTAATATAAAAAATATCAACAATTGCTTAGACTTTGATATTTATCGTAAACCTACTTGGACAGGTACAGTAATTCATAGTAAATCGAAATAACCATTGCAAATAAAAATGGCACCATTTTACAATTACATACATCGTCTATTAACATTTCCATTAAGCGAAGACAACTTTAAAATAGAAGTCAATATTAATTATACTGAAGAAATTGCAGAAAACAATGGCTATAGAGAAAGTGTAATAGATAACCTAATAAAAAACATACAAAAGAAAAATTTACGGAAAGAATTTTATGCCGGTTCCTCATAGGAATTCGATAAGATCTACATATAAATATATTAATTATAGGCCTAAGATCGGGAATGTCAACGTATAATTTTTTGGGACTTTCGGTCAGATATAACAAATTTTTATTTTTTTTCCTAACGTTTCGGTTTATCACATCATTATCAGAGAAATTATTAACTGTCAGGCATTTGTTTTAAATTTTTTACATGTTTAGTATTGTTTGATTGCAAATCAGTTGCGTTAAAACAGGCAATCTAACAACACCAAACATGTAACAAAATTTAAAACAAACACCCAATAGTTAATAATTTCTCTGACACATTGTATAGAAAACAATCATTTTATAGATTTAAATAGTGTTAAATTACTCCACTCGGAAAAAAAACTTGATTTATTAGAACAATTAGAAATAAGCAAGGCTACTAAAAATAATAAAAATTTAACGAATGAACAAAAAAATATTACCGGTTACCATATTTTAGAAAAATTAATTTAGGTTTAAGAAATATAATAAATGTTCAAATTATAAAATATAATTTACAATAGTTTTATAGTAGGTACCAGATGTGGTTATATAAGCAATTAACACGAATTTTACTATTCAGTAGTCCCTGTACTTTTGATAAAGGCCACGATAAAGGCCTAAAAATTCGAAACACGTGTAGTTTTTAAAAAAATATTTTGAAACATTAAAAAGCAAATTTCCTGCATATATTTAAAAATATATGCAACCTGTGTAATATACATGCAATAAATTTTAGTAATTTATTATTTTAGCACCTAGGGAAATATGTAATTAGATTTATGAAACCTGTTTATTTCTAAATGAATAAATAAATAAATAAATAAAATATAAATATTGAGAACTACTATTAATTTAATATAGATAATATACCTTTATGGCCCATTGAAAACATTCAATCCGAATTTTGAAAACACGGCACCTTACAACATATTTTAACACAACACATGTCTAACACATTTTAATTAATTTTTAATACACGAAAGTCTCTCAAAACAAACTGTTTATGCATTAATATTTAAAATGACAAACACGAATAAAACCTGCCAAATAACCGAGTTGAAAGAACCTTGAACTAATAAATTTTTTGTTGTCCTATCTAAACAATAGAAGATACCAGTTGTTCTTACTACACTACAGGCCGGAACACAATGCGAAAACGTAGATTATAAGATATAAATATAATATATTAAATATAAAATATAAATTCCAACCAGCATGTGTCCCTATGGTAAAACATAATTTAAAATAAGATAATAAATGTAATTACATTATTAAATATCGTTTTTTGACATGTCGAAATTTTACAATTATCTTTCATGTTTATCCAATGAAATCTTTAGCTTTGCTCATGCGCATTTTGGTTTGTTTGCTGTCAACTATCTCTAACTTTAATTATTTTATTTATTTATTTACTTAGTCGTTGGCTGTGTCCTGTTGGCGACTTTTGGATTCCACATTTTATATTGTATTTTATAAGATGTCTCAACAACGCAAATGCAAGTATTTAGGAGGAGTCCGTCCTAAAGTCAGAGCGCAGAATTTTGTAGATTCTCAAGATGCTGCATTGGTCTGCATCTATTATTTTTTTTTGTATTTTTCCACGTAGTTTCTTTTAATGTGTAAAGGAAAGATTATACTATGAATCCCTCAAATCAATTTTTTATAAAACATTTTAATTTTAATTAGAAATTGAAGTAAAGATAGCACATCTACGCAATTTACCTAATATTTATCAACCTGTAGCGGCCTTTCTAAAGCAGATATAAAATCTTGAAAAGGATTTCTAGTTAAATCCTTTGAGAACACAGTGTCCAAATATTAGTTACAATTTTTCATAAAATTTCCCGTTATTTAAAATTAAAGAAGTGCATGATTTTGCAATAATTGTTTGCTTCTGATAAATCTAAGCAAGGCCCATAAACATAAGCATAGTAGTTGACATGTGATAAGACTTAGGACTCACATAACACAAGATTAGTGGCCCTATCAAGGATATTTCTAAAGCTTGGAAATCCGTTTAAAAGAGCAGAAACATTTTCTAAGGACTTACGTTATAAGAGGAATAAAGTTTAAATTTTTATCAAAGGTTTGCCCAAATTTTTCACCATGTCAACTTGTTCTATAATTATATTGTCAATTGACGGTTGAAAATAAGTGAGAACTCTTAATTTAGTTGCAGTGCCAAAGACTATATTTGTACTTTTATTTGGATTTAATAGGAGTGAATTCTGAAGGGTCCAATTTTTTATTTCATTTAAATCATGATTAATTTAGTGTTGGGCTTCCTCAGACTTCATCACATCAAAAGCAAGGTACATATGCAGGAAACAATATTTCGTAACTTGAGGCAAGTCTGCGGTGTAGACGTTAAAAAGCAAGGGTCCCAAAATCCAGCCTTAGGGGCACTCCCGAGAGTAACAAGCATTTGTCAGAGTCTTCTCCCATTTGTGGTGTCAAGACAAGTATATTGAAAACGATTTAGTAAGTAAGACGTGAGCCATATTAAGATATTATTTTTTATCCCGTAGGATTTTATCTTCTTTATTGGCAATTCGGAGTCAAAAGCTTTTGACATATCTAATAAGTTCAAGGAAGTTACTTTATCAGAATTAATTGACTTCAAAACATCATCGAGAATGCCATGGATGTTCCGTGATTCTTTCGAAATCCCAACTGTATTTTGGGAATTCCATTATGGTCTAGTACATAAGGTATTAGTTGACCATGGATAAGGGACTCCGCTATTTTTGAGGGAACTGAAAGTAAACTAATGGGTCTATGTTCCGTGATGGTGCTTATCCTGCTATTTTTAGGTACCTATTGGTTTAAATAATACTTGTTTCCAGAATAGGGAGACTGTTACGGTTTTCAATAATATTTTTTTTAATGTGTGTTTGAGGTTCCGCTATGTATGGTAAGCTTAATTGTAGCATTTTGACTGAGATACCGTCATATCCAACTGTGTAAGGTTTTTGTTTAAAAAATTAAATTGTGAATAACTTCTACTGAGGCATATTGTAATTCGACGTTGCTATGTGAGATATTTACGAGCTACAAACATTTAGTACGACACTGTATAATTGGTTTGCATTTTTCGTACTCTCTTTATCAGTACAATACAATAAATTAAACTTTTTGTTGAATGTTTCTTTCTTTACCGATGTAAGAATTTAAAACAATTGAAGAAATTAACCGAAATTTCAGTTTGATTAATAAACGTGATTTACGTTATTGTGTGGTACGTGACTTACTTCTAATTAATCTAAAAAGCACCAATGGTTTATACAATTATAAAGAGGGATGAGGTGATTGGTCTTTATTATGAGAACAATCGATGTGCTAATAAGGCTGCTGAACTATTCAATCAACAACATGAAAATATAATGTGTCGCGACAGTATGTCTCAGAATTGATTAAAAAAATTCGAAGACACTGGATCTGTAGCAAATAAAAAACGGAACATCGAACCGCCAATACGAAATGAGGCGGCAGAAGTGGCAATTTTGGGCCATGTTGCGCTTGACACTACGTTGAGTACAAGAAAATTGGCAACTGTATCTGGTGTATCACGAACTAGTATTCAACGTATTTTGAGAACCCGCAAATTTCACCCTTATAAAATTAGTCTCACACAACAACTGAATGAAGATGATGGTGATCGTCATTTACAATTCTGCTAGGTAGTAAGTGAGCGAGGATTGAAAATCCACATTTTCTTTTTAACATCTGTTTTAGTGATGAGTATCCTTTTTTTTATTGGTACGATTAATCGCCATAATTGTCGTTATTGGTCTGATTCTAATCCCCGAATATTTCGTGAGTACATAATCAACGTCCCCAAAAAAAAAAAACGTTTAAGCTGGATTTTATGGTAATCGTATCGTTGGCTGTTTTTTCCTAGAAGGCAATCTAACAGCACAAATGTATCTGGAATTTCTGGAAGACACAATTGACCCCATGTTGATATTATTGAAAATGACCAAAATTATTTGAAGGATCAGTTAATATTTCAATAAGAAGGCACCACTCCACACTACGCGCTGCCTGTTCTCTAATTCTCTTTTTTATCGTATTAAATTTTGCATGAAATCGAGTCAAACACCATAGGTAATACAATCCTCCGTATCCCTGAAGATACCTCAAAGTACCTTGTGTGGGAGAGGGTTACACATTTAGAGACAATGAACACATACCCAATGTCCGAGTGTGCTGGGATTAATTTGTGGTTTAGAAAAAATCTTAGCACCTCGACCGGGGATCGAACCCGGGACTCTAGGGTGAGAAGTAAGTTTCCTTACCATTCAACCACAAAGCCACAAGAACTGGGACATCCAATTTCTAAGTTTAAAGTGCTAGTTGATAGTTCAAAAATGGCATTACATGGAACTACTTTGGAGCATTACATTTAGAAGAAAGTGACAGCCACGTTACTACTGAGAGATAAACATAGGCACACCGCCGCGCCGCCGAAAAACTATTATTATTTTTTTAATCACTAATTAATTTCATATAAAGCATATCAACTAATTCAATAAGGTGAAAATTAATTTTTTTGATATTTATTAATGCATCGACATATGTACGTACAATAAAAAAAAATACAACTGATAATTGTCACAACTGTCACAATGGATTATGTCTTCTGGCAGTCTCTTATCTTTTGTTTCCACGATTAATTTGAAATTGAACTTCCGACTTTTAAACATTGGGCGAATAAATAAGAAAATATCTTAAATTTGTTGTTTTGCTCTTTAATAATTCAATAAAAACATTGAAAATAATTATGTTTTTTTTAAGTTTATTTTGTTATTCCTGGTTCTTTTAATTCATCATAAGGTACACATACATGTCTTAACACATGAACGCACCTTCATACACGCTCATTCAGTTTTGTCATAAAAAAGTTTAAAATAGTCAACTATTAACCTTTTTATTTATTGGATATTTAAAATTTGCATAAAATTTATCAAAAATAGGAAACTTTTGTTTTTTTGTCTTAAAATTTGGACATAAATGATCATATCCTCAAAACCATTGAAAATAAATAGGTCATCAGAAAGCTCTTGTAATTCTCTAATCGAATATGAAATAACATACAGGGTGTTATATTTGAAATAACAAAGTTATTGAGGTTTTTAAATCTTTAAGTTTGACATAAAATTATAAACATCCTGTAGAAAAAAATCTAAAACTGGATACATGGTTTGAAAGCCTTTTTCTATGGCAATTCGCTGCTGCATCGAAACATTTGAGAGCATTTGAAATTAAAAGGACACATGGTTTCTTGTAAAGGTGTACATGTGTCAAAATTTCTATATAATTTCAAATAACGACTGAACTACTCAAACAAAGGTAGTTCATCGGAAAGCTCCTGACGTTCACCAACCAAATATGCTATAATATATTAATTTAACAAAATTGACTACTACCCAGACAAAACGAAATACCCTGTATGATTAAAAATATTTTTAGACTATGCAATTGTGAATGCTGACCAACATATGTTTTTCTATCTGTAACAGTTACTGAGTTATGAAAAAAATACGCCCTAAATGGACACCTTGTATAAATACGCACTAAAAGCACAATAAAACGAATAAAATTATATATAACCTGAAATGCAGTAAACGCACTTAGAGGCCACCGATTACTGTGCCTAGTGACAAGCCGAAATAATCTACCGATCGCTGGAAATATGTTTAAATGCGTAGTTCTTGGCGCATGTCGTACATTCGCCCTCTACTTCCCCACGATAGAGTGCAATACAACGGGCCCGCTTTAATGATTAGAATACATATTTGAGTTGACAGCACATCCACTTACATTGTCGTGATATGATCCATGCTGTGATTGCCGGTGGCTCAGGTTTAAACAAAGGCTTCCAGACTAAAGCACGTTTAAAGACTAAAGTACTTCTATGTCGTAAGAGCCATGAAAACATCGCCTACAGCTACCATGAAAGCTATGCTCATAGAGGGGGCAGCGTTGAAAACCGCGTTAAGGTAGGCCTGTGATACATAAACGATAGGATTGCCAGACATGCAAGTACTAGTATACTCTAGGAGGCTATAACAGTAACACCTCTCCTAGGAAGGGGCACTGATCATATATCCCCAATCTAAACAATTTTAAAAATAACTTTGAAGTGAAAGAACATTTTAGAAAACGATCATCCTGATGTGTCTATCAACAACAATGCGCGATGAGTTAAAAAATACAATGCCACTTTCGTACCTGAAGAGATAGAAGGTCGATAAATGGTATTTACTGGTATTTATTCACTGGACTTAGTGCCAAGCTGCCTTTCTTGCCTTAAATATTTGAAGGATAAGCTCAGGTCTTGTTTTACAAATCAGGAAGGCCCTAGATTTGTTTGTCCAAAAACAATGCACGATGGAAATGGAGAAAGTGGATGCTTTATCCCGCTCCGAAAGCGCTCCGTATGTTATAGAATCAACTCTAGCGCTCTCGGAAGCGGTCCATCCTGATAATAAATCATACATCTAAGCATCGCACCGAGTGGTAACCTAAGCAGCTGCAGGCACAGTGGATTCAGTCGTAAGTTAGCACGCATTTTCTGCAGCTGACCAGAAATAACCTGCTTATTACTAACAGGGCTCTGTAAACTAAATAAACACCTCCACGCACTGGGAGTTGTGGACAACCCCAAGTGTACAGGATGTGGTAATGTGGTTTAGAAGACGGGACTGTCAAGCCTGTGTGCACTGTCGTGCACCTCGACTAGGGTACTTCTGGACCAATATGGCCAAGAGGGGGAAGGTACTCTGTTGTGGCTGATTTTTAGATTCATTACAAAAGTTGGTTTGCTTGAAGCATGAGAAAGCACGCCACTTATTTCGGAGGCAGCACAAAGGACCCACCAATGAGGCCTAAGTGTGAGCGAGCATGAAAGCTCTCCCTCATCTAATAATTCTGAATCCAGGTATCTAATAATAAGTAGGTACAGAATGCCCTAATATGAAAAATCTAAGAAAACCTTGCCTATGTGTTTGTCGCCCACAAAAGTTTTATTTCCGATTTAGGTAAACGATATTCCATTTGGCCTGACCTAATTTAATTTGCACAATTTTTTTATTCAACTCTCCCAATAATTACCAAAACCGATTGGGATTTTTATTGTTAAATTTATATGTAGAAATAAAAATGGCTACATCGATTTGGCGTCTCATTTGAAAAAAAATAAATTTAATATTAAGAGAACACAACCTTGATCTTTGCACAATTACGAGTAAACTATGAATATAGTAAGTCAAATGACAAAGTTTTCATGGGTTATATACTTTCTCAAATCATTACAACTATATTGAAATAATTATTCGCTCATGTAATGATTTGTATTTTATCACAAGTCCTTGGCCCCTGAACCGACTTCTCACTTGTTCCTTTTATATTCATAATTACTACACAACACCCGTATCAGCTGAACTTTTGATAAATTATATGTAGGTAATTTAGAGATAAATTGTTTTCGTTTTTAAGGATTCAGTGGTGAAACTACAAGTTTTATAAAGAATGAAGACTGTTCTATGTTTTATACTCATATTAAAGAAATACCACAAAGACCACAACTCATCGTATTTCAAGAAATCTCATTTAATTGAAATAAAAATGGATATACTAGCTATACCAGACAAGTACAGTCATATTTTTTTAGTTTGGTGCAAAATTGGTCAATTTATTTATTTTTTAATTACATATATTCTTATTTTATATATTATTACCTGTATTAATTTGACTTATTAATACCAATATCGTCTAAAATATTTACTTTCGGTAAACCAAACGAATAAAACAAATTGTGTTAGTTGTTTATGAGAAAAAGGCGGGGATCTTATCCATATGATAAAATATCTTATTTGTAAATAAAAAAAAATCAATTAGGTGCATTAGCTGATAACTCAAAAGATCAAATAAAATTATTTAAAATAATTTAAATCTACTCGTACAGATAACGTGATAACACGCATATAATCAAATTAATCCAAACGACATGACTAGAGTTCGGATATCAGCGAGTCATTCCAGTGTTGTCTGCAGAAAATTTCGTTTAATCATATCAAACTGTTTGTGAATTATGTAGTTGTGTTTTTAAACGCACTAGAACGCAAATAATTTTTTCACGAACTTTTATCCAATATGGCACAACCTCTACAGCCTATACTGACGAGATGGGGCACTTGGCTGAACGCAGTATCTTGTTACTATAGAAACTTTGACGATATGAAAAGAGTTGTACTAATTCTCAACAATCCTAACTTAACATTTGACTGTACAGAGAGAGAGAAGAAATATCACTAGTGTGGGACAGAGACGTTTAGACCAAGTGCCAAGCTGGGATAGTTGTGTTATACAATGGGATGCTCAAGAAAATATTGTCGATTCCAGTGTCCAAAAAGATTTAAAATGTATACGAGTACACTCAAGCTTTTCACGAATCCCTCTCACTATAGAAGAACGAATCGATGCGATGAATGTAGCATTTGACCCTCGATAATATCTGGAGACATCATTGAACATGTGAACAAAAAACTAGAAAGTGTTCACTGGTTTTGTCACAGTTCACCGAATAGTAAATCTACTACAGGGTAAAGAAGCGGATTGTTTAGGGTCTCAAATAAATATGGCGTCTTTACGTATGTTCCCATATTTTAAATATACGCCAATAATATCTGTTGACACAGAACATATTTTAATAAATGTGTGCAAAATTTCAAGTCTTAATCTTAAAAAATAAACCACATATTATGAATCCTATAAGCTCTACGTAAATTATCCCCTTAAAGATGGCAAAAATGAACATGGCCGCAGATAAATTATGGTACTTTGAGACACATCGATTTTGATATAAAGAATAATGGTAATACAATTTATGTGCGAAAATAATTTGTTTCCAGACTTTCACTCGACGCTGTATATCTAAAACCTGAACTATACTCCTAGCAGTTGAAAGGAAAACGATGGACTTAAAAGACTGACAGTAGTAACCCTAGTATCTCTGTTTGCTGTCGCTATCAGTTATAAAGTTTTGATCATGAGACATTAAGGGAGTTGCAAATGCAGTCGATATTATGTCACAGATTTAAATTCCATTGGGCAATTTGAGACACTTCCATTCAATTTCCACTTCTATTTATTCACTTCTAATTTTTATTTATTTTGTACTAGTCAGAAGACAAATACGTAACATTACATTATATACTCAAACATCAGAAAATGAGATGTTGAGCTTAAGCGCATGATAAGTTCGTTTTTGGTTTCAGAGAAAGCACATTTTGCAGTTGATTTTGCAACACCCAAAAAATCAGCACTACTGCTTTTCCGTTTTCCATGCTTGGGGAATTAAAACAAAAATTATAACTGGTTCTAAAAATTCGAACCAGGATTGAAGTCATCTCCTCGACTCCTTACTATAAGAGAGCCGGGAAAATGCCATCCTCCAATAGCCCATTTTACCTTATTGGGTGTGATGATTTTCTAGAGAGACTTTTTTCCCAGTTCGTAAGTCGATGTACATCCTTCTGAATCCCTCCAAGTTCTCCATTTAAACTTTCTCAATGTTTTGTTATACTCTATCAG
Source organism: Rhamnusium bicolor (assembly GCA_029963845.1). Classification (NCBI taxonomy): domain Eukaryota; kingdom Metazoa; phylum Arthropoda; class Insecta; order Coleoptera; family Cerambycidae; genus Rhamnusium; species Rhamnusium bicolor. The sequence continues at coordinate 555,757 of JANEYF010001717.1, forward strand.
TACCTCTTTATATTCGCCCCAGATTCCGGTGCATTTGAAAACTCTATAATTTTGCTTCACAGGACATCTTTGCTCATATGATGTTATGAGTGCTTGTAGTTGTGTGGTGGCAATTTCTAGGTTATCTGTGGTCTCTATGGAATTGCCTAGTTCCATAATTTCCGACTTTAGGTATTCCCGGTAGAGACACCAATTGGTTAGTTTTGGGATCCTATGTTCCTGGAGACGCGTTAAAGCTACCTCTCCATTAAACCTGATATGTTTGTGATCTGACAGTGACGCTTCATTTGACACATCAATTTATTATTTTGTTGCTTATGAAATGACCCAGGTCAGATCTAATACTTCTTTGCGTAAAGTATTCATAAAGGTGGGATCAGTGTCCTTATTGATAATGTCTATGTTATTTACAGACAAATAATCAAATAGGTACTCACCTCGTTTGTTGATGTCTGTACATCCCCAAATGACAAGGTGTGCATTTTCATCACAGCCTTTTATGTGGCGTTATGCGACACCTCAGCGACTACTGCCACTAAGTCCCTTGAAGTGAACTCTGGAATGGAAACAAAGTTTATTTTGTTACTCAGCAGCATTGCTGCACTTGGATTGTCATGTTCGTTTCAATAAATTAACTTACATGTGTTGGATAGGAATCCTTTCACTTGACTGCTATGGGTTTAAGGCTCTTAAATTAGCACTATGTCAAATTTTTCCTAATAAACCTTCTGGTAAGCACGTCAGATGCAGGTTTTACTTAATGAAGATTTACATGCGTGCATCCCACGTATTGCGACATTTTTTTTACTTTTCTTTTCCATGAAGATCTCACGAATAGCTAAAGAAATGAAGTACCTCTGGCAGAGCCCCAGCACGCCACAGGCAGGTAACTTTTTTTAAACAGGAGATCACCAGGTATTCGAAGTTCGCAAACTTACGACTAAGCTTCCCTTTAGTCACGCAATCTTTGGCGCTTGCTGTTCCACCTTGATGTGGGTTGTATCCGTCTTTGTCTGGCACCTTATCAGAGACCATTCCGGCGTGGGTAACCCTAACAGTAGCAAAGCTACAACCGGCATTGCTCTTTGACTCCTTGATGCACTCGAACCCTTCCATCCGCCCAAAACGGCCTCGTCAAGATGCGGATACGTGGGAAGGGTCTACACTAACACAATATGCTTATTTAACCATAAGTTTCATAAAAATTAACCAGTGTACTACTTTCATCCCTTTACCGCTGTCAAAAATGCCGACGTTTTTTATGTTGTAATTTTGAAATAAACTGTACTTCATAATGTATATTAAAATGAATCTACTTTTTAAAAACAATTTATTAATTAATACCTCTAATTTATGTTTGCTATTATCGTACATAAACATTAAATTTAATGGCATTATTTAATTATTACGGTACAAAGTTTATATTTAAAATTATTATAAACATAATGTCAATAATGAATAATATGGTGATTTATATTTTGTCTTCTAATTAGATACATTTTCTAATTCTGACGTTTTTTCTCGGAGTATTTTTGTCAATGTTTTAAACGCTTTTACGATTTATTTTATAAAATTTATCCAGGGACGCTGTATTTATTGTAGCATGGTTATTATTAAAGCTGGCCAAGGTCACCTGGCCGACAGAGCCGTCATATGACTCATATGTTTACATCATATCATAATACTTGAATAAGTACAATAAATGGAAATAAATTTTAACAATAATGTTACATTTTATAAAAATTTGTATAAAACTCGCCCTTTTAAGAAGATTTATGAAGTAGTTTGGTTGTCGTCATCACAAAGTGGAGAAGATCTATAGTATAATAGCATCAGGTATGTTTCTACAGCTGTCTCCGTCAGCGATGTTCGCTTTGGTGAAAAAATATGTTTGTATTTTGAAAATGACCGTTCGACATCTACGGATGTAATACAGGCATAAGTAAAACAATCTGTGAACTCACTTAACGAAGTTGTAGATGCACCATCACAAATTTGTCTTAATTTGCTAAAATCAGGATCTTTCTGTAATACACTCTCGAATTTTTCACTAACGCGATTATTTTTGCGTTATTTATATCCTGTAGCTGTGTATATACGTCGTCCACTATTTGCAGCGATTCCACTAACGACAACGAACTATTTTGCAATTTTTCTATTGCGTCGTGTAGTCCTCTATAATTGTTATTAATAGTTTTTAAATCTGTTTCAAGAGAAACGTCTTGAAAGCTTGTCTGGCTTTCCCTAATAGCTGCAGCCTCGTTAGGGTTGAACTGTAGTATCACAGCTTTTATTTGTTGAAAATATTCAGCATAATAAAAAGTCGCTTTCAACCACGTTCCCCAACGTGTAAGAATCGGCTCTGGTGGTTCAGGGATACCAGGACACTGTCTGTGAAATGCTCGAAGCAGTTTAGGAGATTTGAGAAATACTTTTTTTGTATTTGCTATTAATGCATCTACCTCTGGAAAACATTTTCGAATCGTTTCTGCCATAAGATGTAACGCATGCACTTTACACGTAATATGTAAAAACCTACAATTGTCTCTTTCAAGAAAACGGCCTACCACGCGCATTGTCGCGGCACCATCAGTCACAAACATCAATACTTGACTTGTTGAAAGTTCAAATTTTTCGTTTTACACGCAGTTGGTCTTTTACTAGCTAGTAAAAGTGGAAATGTTGGTTTAAGAGGGTCCAGTACACGTACTATAATATTTAAAATAGATTTTTTTTTACAATCTGTCGTCTCGTCAATACATAACCAGAGCCGTGTATTTTTTAATCCACATTTAATCCTATTTAAAATATCTTCACGAACAGCTGGAATATATCTACGTAACGATGTACGACTTGGAAGTTCACCTGGGGATTGTAACTCCCGAAATGGTTGTTTATCCAGTATGTGTAGCGGAATATTACAGGCTATTAACATTAACAATAAATGAAACATAAACTGAGTTGTCAAAGGCATGCCATTTTTTTTGTTTTGATGTTGCACGGTATTGATATGACGACGACAATCTGTTTTGTGCTACCACATTAAGTCATGATTGCAAACTTTACAAATTATTTTGCATCTGTCATAGAATAAATCCGGAAACTCACCGATAAATTTATTCACTGTGTCCGCGTACGGTCGTTTTTTACCCTTTGGCGCGTTTGACATTATGTATAATTTATAGGTACAACCTCACGCATTAACCTTTCAAATAAGACTGCAGCGTAAATCACTTCTAAATCGGCACGTGTGACGCCAGCGCAAGACCGTGGCTGTACTCCAGCCACCTCGGCCAGCTTTAGTTATTATTGTTAAATAAAGTTGTTTTTCGTAAATAATGCGGTGGTACACGGGCAGTGTCGCTACACAATACACAAAAAACACAATTTATTCCCACTTTCGGTAAACAATATGAAATAATAGGCGGTATTGGTATTATTTCATCAAATTGGGAAAAGCACAAACTTATCAGTGCACAATAATATAACTGTAGAGCAAAAAAAGTAACTACTATAAGTTTATTTGAAGAGCTATATGTCTATATTGACGACTTGACCATGGTTCGAAGATGGTCATAAAAATGTCAAGTGGACAAATCTCGAGAGGATATAGAATATTTGTTAGATAGACTAGCCGATGAAATCTTTAAATCCTTGTGTTGAACAATACGTAATTGTCGATCGATCAGAAGTCTCGTAAGTAAACAATTACTGAAATGGATGATCAATAGTTCCGTTTCTACCAATGAAATTGAAGAAGCACGTAAATAAATGTAAAAGCTAAAGTTTCAAATGTAAAAAAAAGTGGAACAACGTTCACTCCATGCACCTCATTTGTGGTCTAGTTAACCTCTGGTATATATAAGGAACAATTAAATTTTATTATGCAATCTCTATTCTAAAATGCATGTTCAGTAGCGTACCCCTAATAAGAAACGCTGGATTCTGATATGTATATCAAAATATAAGTATTTAATATGGGGTAATTCAAATTGACTCAATCGAATTCAAATGAATATAAATCCGTACTTATCAACTGTGTATTAACTTCACATACACCAAATAAAAGAGAAAATTTCAGAGTTTTAGAAGATCACCGCGAGATGGCTCCACAGTCGCTACTTCTCTCCGCCAGTCTATGAGAAAATGTAAGGTGGAACGGGTTATTCCTTAAGGGGGTTATGCAGGTCGCGCGGCGAAAAATGCTAACTTTTTTTGGGAATTAATTGCGGCTCAACTGTTGAACATAGAAACATGGGACTGGTCTTAAATTGAAAAGCAATGTCTCAATTATCTAAAAATAATTTTTTTATTGTCAGTTTTTACATAAAAAAAAAAGTTGCAATAAAAAATGTTGAAACGCATTTTTTTGCCGTCCCCAAACGGTGTACCGGATTTCCGAAACTGTATGCATCTGAAACAAACGCAAAAATTTTTTTTTAGTCGTTTATACTATTTTCCTCAATCTCTGCCGTGGGTTTTTGAAAAATTAAAAAATTCGATTTGTGGCAGTAGTTTGAAAAAAAAGTCAATTTTCACTTTATTCAATTGTTAATAATAAACAAATGGTGAAAGATATCGAAAAACCCACGGCACAGATTGTTGCAAATTTCATACTGAACATTGTTTCAAACTTTGGTGTTAATCGGATTAACGGTTCTCGAGATATCACGTACACCGTCCAAAAAAACATAGTTTCGAGAAAAACGCATTTGAAAATCAGGTAGAGATTTATTTCATGCCTAAAAATTCTAATAAGATAGAAAATATTGTAGTAAAGGATTAAAAGGGTCATCTATAATCCAGGTATACGTACCTGGGTTACAGAAAGCCACGTACTTAGCGCGCTTCCAGTACAATAGGCTCCCGCGGCGCTTGGGCCGAAACTGCCCGGGGAAGGGTACTACGAAAACCGCTGTAAATCGGTCAATTTTCAAGATTTTTCAAAAATTCTTTCAGATTATTAAAGATAATGCTTTGCTACTATACGAATATGCAAAAAACCGATAATCGAATTTTTCGAAATTTCTGACCTGCACCCCCAAAACGAAAAGTCGCACGGCATAAGATCCGGTAATCTAGCAGACCGTAGAGCACTAAATCATGAAGTCTACTGCGACCAATTCAACAATAAAGGAATACGGGAACGGCGAACATTCAAATGTCACTGAGGCGGCGTCCCACCTTGAACTTTCTCAGACTCTCTGGCATGAAGCAATAGCGATAGTAGAACCATCTCGCGGTGACCTTTTAAAACTTGGAGATTTCTTGTCTCATATGGTGTATATCGTTAATACACAGTTGATAGGTAGAATTTTGCTCTTTGATATCAAATGAATCATTTTGAATTACCATGTATACTGTTTAGAAAAAAAGAACGGGTCAGAATTAGGATAAAAATTAAATGCAATAGAACATAGAACTAGAACCATTGAATAAATTATGCAGGAATCATGAAAATTACTTCGGCATTCACTGATATATTGATATTGCTTGAATAGTTTGCTAAATATTATTTGATCCCAGTCAAACTAACTTCTAGTAGTTATATAACTAGGGCTGTCAAAAATGTTCCATGGGACAGTGGCGTATGCAAAATCAACTAATACGAGAAACAATAAACTGTTACGATTTATAACAATGTATGTAAAACTTACCCTCTTAACTAGCTTGATGAACTAGCTTGCTTATCACAAACTGGAGAAGATGTGTGGACATTTTGCAGCATCAGGTATGTTTCTATGGTTGTCTCCATGAGTGATATTCGCTTTGGTGAAAATATATTCTTATATTTTGAAAACGACCGTTCGACATCTACTGATGTAATACACGCATACGTAAAATAGTATTTGAACGCACTTAACGGATCTGGGGCTGTACCATCACATATTTGTCTTAATTTGGTAAAACCGGTGTCTTTATTTAACACACTTGCGAACTTTTCTTTAACGCGCTCATTTGTTGCGTCACCTATATCGTGTAGCAGTAGATTTACTTCGTCCACTAGTTGCAGTGACTCCGCTAACGACAACGCACCGTTTTTTAATTTTTTTATTCTTTCATATAATGGTTTATAGTTCTTCGCAATATTCTTTAAAGCTGTTTCAACGGGAATATCTTCGAATTTTGTCTGGTTTCCCTTAATAACTGCAGCCTCATCTGAATTGAATTGTAGTATCACATCTTTTATTTGTTGGAAATATTCAGCATAATAAAAAGCTGCCTGCAACCATGTTCCCCAACGTGTAAGAATCGGCTGTGGTGTTTTAGGAATACCGGGACACTTGCTATGAAATACAAGGAGACGTTTAGGAGATTTAAGAAACACTTTTTTTGTACTTGCTATTAATGCATCCACCTCTAGAAAACTTTTTAGAATAGTTTCTTCCACAAGATGTAAAGCATGCACTTTACACGTAACATGTATAAACGTACAACCTTGTTCTTGCCTACCGAACGCATTGTCACGGCGCAAACATCAACACTTGACTTTTTGACAGTTCAAATTTTTCTAACGTCTCCAGCACCACCCTGGTAATTGTTTCGCTAGTACACTGACTTAGTCTTTTGCTTGCTAGTAACAGTGGAACTGTCGGTTTAAGAGGGTCCAGTACTCGTACTATAATATTTAAAATAGAATTTTTTTTACAATCTGTTGTCTTATCAACAGATAACCAGAGCAGTGTATTTTTTTAATTCACATTTCATCGTATTTACCATGTGTACAGTTGGTAGATAGTTACATAACGTTGTGCGACTTGGTAACTTCACCTGGGCATTGTATTTATTCCAGAACTCTCGAAATGGTTGTTTATCGAGTATGTGCAGCGGAACATTACAGGCAATCAGCATTAATAGTAAATCAAACATAAACTGTGTTGTCGAAGGCACGCCATTTTTTTATTTTTATGGTGTGCACTATTTACGTGAAGTCCACAATCACGCTCATCCCAGCACATCAAATCTTTCTCGCACACTTTACAAATTATTTTAGCACCATCATAGAATAAATCCGGGAATTCACCTATGAATTTCTTCACTTTGTCAGTAAATGGCCGTTTTCTACCCCTGCGTACGTCTGCCATGCTTTATTACTAAATTAATATCAACAATACAGTACAACAAATAAAATAAAAACACAAAAACAATATACAATACGCCCAAGTGACTTAACGTGTACACAACTCGAAAGCTAATAATAGACTGGACTGGAAAAAGAGTTTCGCGGTCAAGCTGAATGCCGGCGACAGTAAGTACATCTGTATTATACGACCATGATACACAGAAACGATTTGCAACTAAATGAGATTTAAAAAAGAACTTTGTTTTATAACAAAATGTCCTAATTTCGTATTTGTGACCAATATTTTTAATATGTTCATTATGTGGTTCTTTGTTAGTTGAGAGTCATATAAGTGAAAAAAATATTTACGTAATACTGATAAAATAATATTTTATAAATCATATGAAACACAAATTTATAATATTAATGTTAACGGGTTCCATATTCAGCGCGTACCAAGGTTCTGTTAATATTACGTAAAATGTAATAATAATAATAATAATAATAATAATACATTTATTCATCCCATTAATTACATAACAATTAAGAAAAAGAAAAAAAATAATATGTTTACAAATATGGGGTGAAAAGGAATGTATTCAATGAACTGCCAAAGCAGCCAAAGATCTTCCATAATAAGTTTGTAAAATTTACAAAAATTGTCATGTCCTGCAAATACTGGTGTTTTATCATAATTCCAATAGTAATAGATATTTAGATTTATCCTATAGACAAAAACGCTGAAGAATTGTCGCTGTTGAATAAGTTGAGGCTATCATTGCCAATAAAGAAAAAACAATTTCATGTATAGATGACACTGCTAGTATTACTAGAAACTCCAGTGACACAGCTGAAATAATTCCCCACTACACACTGTTTGTAATGAACTAAATCCACATAAAGACAGCGAGATGTCATTTTCTTTAAATGAAAGAACCCTACTTAACAAATCTGTTACAAAATATGTTACGGAAACGTAATGCTGAAAATAACCTAAAATGTAGAAGTACATTACAGAATGATTTAAGAATGTGGACAAATAAATATTCAGCAAGTCATTCCGCAATCAATGGCATTGCACATTTTACAGACAAACTTGCCTGAGCTGCGATTACCTAAGGATGCTCAAACCCTCCCAAGAGTTGTTAAGACTATTTATGTTGCACCAGTGTAGGTTTACGAGAATAACTATGTAACAGTGTTAAAAAAATTAAGTATGGTATCTCAAGATTTCACTCGACTATATGCACCTTTAATTCGATTTATTATTAAAACGGCCGATTAACACACCTCGTTTAAAAAGACTTATTTGTTTAGCAAAACTTTTTGTGTGTATATTTATATGAGTTCGGAGAAACTTTATTTTCCATTTTAAGAAAGAATATACAATTTGCGGGCATATTATATTTTATAATCGTAATCTGATAATCTGATATTTTTCAATTTTGCAGGCGTGTTTTGGGGTAAATCAACTTTTGCCACTAGTACTATATTTTGTTATTATCCATAACAGCTTTTTTTAACGTCCTGGCGGAGTTTAGTATATTGCTATTCCACCACTCAACCCGGCCAGACACACACACACAACATTCATTCCCTCCCTCCTACATTTGCTAGATGCCGCAGCTGAGGTTCAAATTTAGGAGAGAGATAGACAGTGACTACCCATGTTCTGCCACACAACAACGCTTTAGCTTACTGTGCTACCATCTCAGTGTTTTAAAAACGCCACTATACAACCATGACAGCCAGAATTCGAACCCGAGATCCTTTGGTCTCCAGCCTAACGTATAAGCACTGAGTCACTCTGCAGACATCTCTGTTTGTTATCGTTGGTGTTTTATTTCCAAAAATTGTTACCTGTTAAAAAAGTTTTATTAAAGACAACTTGTATTAATGGCTATTGAAATTTCATGACAAAAATATAACCAATAACCTTACAATACACAGATCACGAGTTTAGTGTTTCCAGCTTAGTAGAGTAGTTGACTAGAACGAGTGATGGTAAGCGTGACTAGATAATCTCTCTATCGTAGCAGCGGGTTCGAATTTCGCCACCGGCACTGGCAATGTTGGCGGGACTGCTTATGTATCCTCGCCCATGCAGCTTCGGCTTTGGATTCGGGGGTTGGCTAATTTATGTGGCGTTTTATGTTATGTTGAATATATGGCTTCATCGTTGAATGGTAAAACTATTTACTCTCACCACAGAATCCCGGATTCAACTCCCAGCCGAGAAACTGAGATTTTCGGAAACAGTAATAATTAATAATCCTGCATCACTCAAGAGAAATAAGTTTCTAGCTTTAGTATGATGAGGGAGAACACAGATTGTCGCAATTTTTTATACATTTGGGTTAAATAAAAAAACTCAAGTTTAGGAGGTGTTCTTGACAAAAAATAGTCTGAGGAATATCGCAGACTTTAGTATCGCTCCTATGACTGTAAACTGACTAACAATATGTTTAACAGCAACAACACAATATATAATGTTTCAAGAAATTCAATAAATAACCAAAAAATTCGTTTTATTTCAGGAAAATCCCAAGTTAAAACAGTAACGATATCTTAAGGTTATCATTTATTCTTTATGGACCACTTAATTTCCTGATTTAATCAAGCGTGGAACACATACAATGAAGGTCTTTTTAATGCACAATCTCTTTTATATGCATGCTATTTTAATATTATTTGTACAAAATAAATGTTTACCGTTAAGAATCAGAAGTTTGTTTTTTTTGTACAAACACTTTGAGGACAAGTAGTTCTAACGCAAAATATAAAAATAATTTTTTCTGGAATTTACTTCTAAATATTTTTACGACACTGACCAACTAATATCAATAGATAATACATTGACATTGACATTATAAATAAAAGCAGTCGTTCCACAAGGTTATATACTGGACCCCTTTTATATTTATATCATAAGGATTCAAATTTCAAGTTCAACTATACGTAAAGTTTTAATACCTTGAGTCGAATAAATTTTTTGAAATGAAATATGATGGTAATGGTATTGGTATTGATAATGGTGAAAGAAGCTGACAATGGCAAGTGGGCGGCAGACGAGTCTTTTTTGTCCACCCCCAACCGCTCCCTCAGCCATGTACTTCTCGTACTCCCTTGTGGAACCTTTCCGATAATGAGGGTCAAGTTGTAACTCAGTGCGGGGTAGCTCAACTCCTCAGTACCGAAGATTCGCCCAAACGCTTCATACTGCCCAAGGAAATTAAAAAAAATCATAAAACATGAATACCACAAAAATTAGACAACCCCCCGAATATAAAGCCCAAACTGCACGGGCAAGTATTGCACATATAAAAAAAACGCGAACACAACTATTCCCACTGACATTGCGATTGCCGATGGTAGTTCTAACCCGCAGGACGATGGAGAGATTATTTGGTCACACTTGCCATCGCGTACACTTGCCAACTATTCTACCGAACCGGTAAAAAAGTGGCAACAAGTTTCTTCATCACTTTCGCACCCTGGGTGTGTGGGATCTTCCTCAATACCTATCAAAAATTGATATCTCCTAAGTCTGCGGTGGATTGTCAGAACTCCGATTAAAAGATTCAGAGTCTTTCGATTCCGGTCCAGAAACCAGGCCAATATAGAATTTTTCGACCCCGTCACAAAATCTTGAGATTGCCTACGGGCTCTGTTGGTACTCCAGTATGCTTAATCAGTATCTCGTGGGCCCACTTATTGAGGGTTGTTATGACCTGTTTTTTTTGTGATGCCCAATATGAGCTCACGTCCGAGGGAGAGTTCCTTGGCTCCAAGTCTACTCAATGTATCGATCTTCTTGTTGCCTGGAACCGCGGAATGTTCCGGGATCCAGAGTAGTTTTACTTGTTTATGCCTGACAAGCTCTGCTAGGGTATCTCCGTACTTCTGTACGAGAGCTGATCTGGTTCTTGAGGAGCACACCGCTTTTAGAGCAGCCTAGCTATCGGAGCAGATGTATACCATCTGTTCTGCACTGTTCCTTACCTCATCCTTACTTGCCACCGCTAGGATGGCGTTAACCTCCGCTTAGAGGATCATGGTGTACGATCCTAAAGAAAAACTCTCCTGTACTCCTCTGCTTTCGAGATATATTCCCGCCTCGGAGGATGATCTGACTGCCACAAGAGAACCGTCTGTGTAGCACACTCTCTTTTAGAGCAGATATGGGGATTTTCCTCTCCATCAGTTCAGCAACCTTCGGCTCTACCTGAACATCGCCAGCTTCCAGAATCCCACATTCTCAGATAAACCGCAATAGCCCTTATCTACGAGGGAAGCGTTAGCAGGCCTAGCAGGACCTCTAGAGCAGCTATTGGTGTCGTCCTCATTGCATCAGTGATCCCTAGGCAAGCTGGTCTCTGAAATTTTGCCAGCTTTCGAGATGTGATCGCTCTGTCCACTCTCGACCACGAGACCACTGATCCATACTGGACCTTTGATCTGATGATCGCCGTGTACAGTCAATATAGTATCCGTGGGTTGAGTCCCCAGTTCCTTCACAGTCGGCAACTTATGAATGTAATTTTTATTATTTTGAGTTTATATTCCATATAATAAACCTCCTAAAAACTATCTACTTTCTTCATATATATCTAGTGAGCCAAAAATAGATAAAGCAAGTTTTTCTGACGAAGAGCAGAACTTGTTGCTTTATCAACAAATTTTCATTAAAATTATATTTGATTTTTGGGCCAAAAGTAACAAAAATATTTTAAAAATAACATAAACATAAATATTGTAAATTAATCATAACCGGTTGTGAAAACGGAAAATGATCTTGATCAACGAATTACTGCTCATAAATGTTTATTAATAAAACAGTCAGTTGATGCACTAAGTATTTTATATTATAGCCGATCACTTTTGAGCAGTTAATTTAGAAAAAACTCGTTTAATCGACCGATGCATTCTGTATTTGGCTATTGTAATGTAGTGTGAATACCTTGTTTGGATCAGCTGACACAGTATCGCTTACAGAAAGTTCAAAGTACTTGCACAAGATGATTAAAATAAAGAAAACACATAAGATAAAATTAAGGAGTGAAAATGGACAAAGGTTGAACACATATCATTCCTTATATTGTACCAATTGTCAATTATTATAGGTGTATTAAAAGGTTATTAATAATTTGGACAATCATCATTAAAAATACTCATTTCAATACTCATTGCCTCCTGCGACTCGTGTCGCCTGTTTACGATTGGAGAGACTAAAGGATCACCTAAATCAATGCGGTACAGCAGGAATGAGAGCGAAGGCAGTGCGGGACGAAATCACATTGCAGGATATAGTATCATTTACACCAGAAAGAAGTTATGGTATTATATCCTGCAATGTATTTGTGTCTCGCACCGTGTTCACTCCCGCTTGCTTGAGTTGTACCGTGTTAGTTTGGGGATCCTTAAATTTGATATAAATTCGCGTCAGAGGATGCATTTTTTTGAACAGTTTTGTTACCACATTGGGGTTGTCTACATGGAAAACACAATCGATATAAGCGCTACTGTGATAACCAGGATCAGGAAACTAGACCATAGTCCAGGACCGGTAGCTACTACAGCCTCATATCTTTGACAGAAGGACATACGTAGACAAATAAAAGCAAACGCATAAAATGGGTAATGAAATACATATTGCTTGATACAATGTATTATTCAGATTGACTGAAATCCACCTTTGCATCAACATACATGGTTACGTCATAAATAATATTCGTTCCGCACACCTGGCTGTTCAATTTGAGAGATTTGGTCTATAAATACGTTTGTACAAGAAAAAATAACGTTCCACATCTACCGAGGTTAATGGTGCAAATTCTAAAAAGTTCACATGGGCAGGCACTGACAAACCGCGCAGATAATTTTCACGAAATTTACGCACATTGTTTTGTTTCTCAGGTTCTTGTGTAGAACATTTTTTTGTTTATTGTTTATAGCCCGACTTTTACTGTCTAATAGAGACAAAATCCTTTAAACACTCAAAATTCTTAGTATAACATTAACCACTTTATTACACCGAAAGTCAGTTGTTTCATCCACTGTCACCCACAAAAATTTATTTCATACGTCCTCTATAATCCACAACATTTTTACATACACTTGGTAGAGATGTTTTACGCAATGTATGGCTACTAGGTGAAGGAAAACCACATACACAGAACATGACACACAAATCATAAAAAAAATCCTCTTTTGTAACTGTACTGGCAATATTTTGTCGATGGATAGCCCAATTTAAATGTCTTTCGCAATCACGGCGAGTATCAAATACAAGTAACGTCGCACAGTGGACGGAAACGCCGAAAAGCTGGCCAAAATATAAAGGCATTGAGCTATTTTACTGAAATTGTGCATACAGGGGTTTTTTGTGTCGCTGATCAAGAATCCGAAGTTGAATTTTGAAAAAACAAAATGGCGGCCATGAAATCCCCCCAAAACATATCAAAAATCGCCAATTATCGCTGCATTTTTACAAAACTTTGTATAGTTTTTTTGGGTCGCTGATGAAGAATCCCATATAGAATTTCAAAAAAATTACGGTAAAAAATATATACATTGTTCAAAAATTATTATTAAATTGAAGCGAATTCATGTGTTTCATTTGTTTCGGGAAAATTAGGATCTGGGGAATGGAATAAAAATGTGTAATGACTTTGAACGCATGAGTTGAGAACGCATTCAAAAGGAGCCCACTTTATGGTGTACGAATGTGCATGCATCCGTGTATTCGCGCACAATTTGGTCAATATCTCGCAAAGATGCAAAAAGATGCAGCTAATTTTTTATACACTTTCGAAAAAAATGTTCATTGAACGCATTCCAATAAGTTTCAAGACCAACCATCACCAACCGTGTAACTTATGGCTTTTTTTGTGGAGTTTTTTAATCTCTTTTATTTACTAATTACCATATGAATAAACTGATCTGATACTGAGATGTTTTAATTGTACTAACTTTCTGATGCAGAATCCATTTTTATGACACAGAAAACTGCACTTTGAGAATTTTTACGCTGCAGACAAAATTTATCGATTTTTGAAGCGTTGCGAGCTGCCGAAGTGACGCGCTACACGGTCGCACAATAAATAATTTCCTCGCTCAAGTAGTGAACCCGGACCGGTATTAACGGTCGTTTCTAATGCTAGGGCACTACTACAACAAATTTAAAACGTTTCCATTTCAAAAAAAATCTTCATTTTTTTTAATTTTGGCCAGCTTTTTGGCGTTTCCGTCCACTGTGCGTCGATTGCATGGAGTACACAGAATATGCGAACCATCTCTGTATGACATTTTATTTGCTTCATATTTATGCATTTCTAGAAAAAATAATAAAATAATTATTGGGTACATAAGCACCCTTTCAAACCTAACATGATAAAAATTATAAATACCCATATTTTTTTATATCTTATACCGTCGTTATTATCTGAATGGACTAGTATAAAAGTTTTAGGTGCGTAATAAATCACTTCCATTACATGTTAGGTTTGAAAGGATGCTTATGTAATACGAAATAATTATTTTACAATTTTTTCTAGAAATCTCTGTTATTGTCATTGTAGTTTTTAATCATTTTTTGTAGTTCATGTACAAACGGTAATGATGGCGCCATTGCTAAGAGCGTTTTATGCGATAAAGACCGTCACGCACACACCCGTACATTTTCAGATTGCTACGATTACTAAACTACATTTCGGACACCAACATCACCAGCAGGCAAACTGCCAAGCTTCATATAATTGTATACGGGAAAGTCCTTCATTTCCGCACAGTAGTGCAACTCTCTGCCTTTATCCTGGTTCCACTAGTTGCATGTGTTACAGTTATATTGATAAACACACCAGATGAATTTTTATGTGGCGTGTTTATTAATATCTATATTTGTTTCATAAATGCTGGAATACAAATTCGGACCCTGATAATAACCAAACTGCTCTCTGAAACAAGTTGAAACTCAACTTCTTGGCGTGAATTTAATTAAAATTTAGAGTCGAGTGGCGACGTGAGGTGTGGTAGCAAAAGTCGTTGTGAGAAATGCATCTTTAAGGGGTCGTTTTAGTATCGGTGCCAGCACCATGTTTGTGACAATTGAATAGTTAGATATTATGGGTCAACGACTATTCATCAGATTAATTTATCGAAGAATAAGTACCAAGAGGTAAAACTTGAGTGGCATCAAGAACGTTTTGGGATGAATAACGGAATCAGTTCAGTGATGAACATCAATTCTGTTTGTGGGCCTAAGTTGGCGCAGAAGAGTTCGCCGTCGATGTGGAGAAAGGTCAGGTACCGTTCAAATCAAACAGGATTGCGATATGAAAGAATGTAACGAGACTTAATCAGCCATCATTTTAGAGAGCAATATACTTACAATATACTTGACCACATTACACTTATTTTAAATACTGAAATCTTTACTAACGTTTTCCCCCTTTCTTGGAAACATGAAACTTATTTACTACTTTGATAAAAACAAAATAAGCTGTCTTATTCTGCTGGACTATAGCAACGCGTTTAATACATTAGATCATAAATTGCTTTGTAAAAAATTTTCTTTTTTCGGTTTTCATAATATTCTTTTATAGAAAATTACCTTAAAAATAGAACACACAGCGTAACTCTAGATGATCAAGTATCAAACGCTCTACATGTTAATTTTGAACTTCCACAGGGTTCCGTCCTGGGACCTCTATTATTCTCTATTACATTTCCAGTTTTTATATATTCGTGGAGAAGTGTATTAATCATCACTATGCCGATGATGCACAAATATTTATTTCGATTTTTTCTCTGAAGTCTGTAGTTCTGCGGCAGATATCATTAATAATGATTTGAAATCTTTGTTCGAGATCTCACTAGCACATCATTTAAAGTTAAATGCTAACAAGTCGGCGGTAAAGGTCGTTGCAGGGTGGGAGCGTCGCGTCCGTGTACAGCGCGTCGCGAGATGAATCAAGAATCTCGCGTGCCGTCGCGCAACGTTTATTGAAGTTTATTGTTTATTGTTTATTTTTAAAGGAAGTTAACGTAGAATCCCATAATGCTGGTCTTGTATGAACTCGGTAATTAAAATATGGGCTAGATCTTCCGAAGCCATCTTGTCACCTTCGTAATTGATCAACGCTAACTAAACAGCGTTGAAAACAAACAGATTTGTTTCAAACGATGACGCTTGGTAAACGCTGTGTGCAACGCGGATCTGAACGCTCCTACTCTGCCTCACTCCATACCATATCCTTGTTTGATTTCTATCGCGACGTTCGACGAGACGCAACCGTGGCGCTTCCATGATGCAACGACCTTAATATATTTTGGGTCAAAAGAAAAGATAAATTTGGAACATTTGAATGGAAAGATAAATTTGGAACATTTGAATGGAAAACAAACAATTACCTATTGTCAATGAATACAAGACTTAAGGTTCACTAAGCATATTAGTTATTATGTCAAATCTCCTACAGCACACCAAGAAGATATTCTAGATTCTAAAATAAAATAACAATTATATATTTTCTAAATTATCACATGCGGATGAAGTTTATGGTCCCACATTATTAAATTCCGATTCCAGACGACTTCAATTAATATAAAACGCATGCCTGAGATTTTCTACCGGTTTACGTAAGTTTGACCAAGTAAGAAATAAAATTTCCGAAGTTGGTTGGTAAAAGTTAAATAAGATTCGCTCATTGGATTCTCTCTATCTAACACATACTTGTCAGAAAATCCTCTATATTTGTTTTGGGAAATTTTTTCGTTTGGTTTGTAATAGTGTGACTACAAATATCTAAGCATTCATCTGTCATCTTTAAACGCAGTTTCTCTTATAATAATAACAAGCTATATAATAACCTGTCCTGTGATTTTAGGCATTTCCAATATGCAATTTTAAAAAAAAACTTGAGTCATATATATTTTACTTGACTGTCTAATTATATATCAATTTGCTAAAACTCAAAAAAATTCTTCTATGCCCAAAATTGCTTTTATTATTACTTTATTAATATTAGTTTTGTATTGCTATTCCACCATCAACCAGGACAGACACACACACAACAACCATTCCCTCCACATTTGCTAGATGTCGCAGCTGAGACTCGAACTCAGGACAAATACAGTGACTAGCCTTGTTCTGCCACACAACAACGATCTAGCCCACTGTGCTACTGTCTCGGTATTTTAAAAACGCCGCTATACATCTATGCCCCAGCCGGGATTTGAACTCGGGACCCCTTGGTCTCAAGCCTAACGTGTAAGCACTGAGTCGACTATTTACATTTATTTACCCATTCTTTTAAATAATTTTGTATAAGTAATATTTTACATGTGCATTATTTACATACGTTAAGAGGAAAATCAGCCTTTGGCTTTGGCTTCTGTACCTTAATTAATTTGTATCATTTTTTTCTATCAATGAATAAAGAGGATTTATTATTATTATTATTATATAGTTGTTTTATCACTTAGTTCATCAATCATCAGCCATCCCATTAAAATTTATGAAAGGCTGTTATTAATAAACAATAAAATTTTATTTACTTATTATTACCATCAACAAAATACAGTTGGTGCAACAAAATGCAAAAATAATTAATTAATGTAATATATTTATTTATTTTGATTTTTTTAATTGCAAATGAGGGTTTAGGGCAAGAGCACTGACCTTCACCCCAATAACGACTATTTTAATTATTATTCTAATTATTCTATTATTATAAAATGTTAGGTCAGTAGATTATAATATACAGATTTATATCGGCGTAGCATCCAGAACCTCCTGGTGATGCTCTCTACTATGACCAAAAACAATATTAAATTTATATAGTATTTAAAATTCAATTATTTTTTTAATGCTGTTTGTGGTTAACTTTGTTCCTGATACTGCAAAGAATATGTTATTTTCATTATTATTATCATTCTTATTTTAGCAATAAAGATATGGAAACACGTCGGCCGTATAAAAACAGTTTTATTTACGAGGTAAAAGTACACTTTTATCTACAGATTAAATTAAAGTAACCGAGTGAATAACTTTCTATACTCCATTAAGATCCAGATAATTAAGAAAATATTAGTAATAATTTCAGCCGGACTTTGCTGGATAAAAGACTGCGAATATTTATATGATCAACAATTAAATCTCTTTTTTTAGGCGATAATTTCATCAAGTAGCCGACATAAATGTGTAAATCGCTTACCTATCTTAAATTTTTTCTGTTCATTACAATCAAACACAAAATCAGTGTCAATTTATTTATTTTTTACAACTCTATTTTTTTTGTTTATTGTCGCTGTACGAAACATACTTTCTGAATTTACAAAAAAAAAACATCAGTTTTGTCTGTAAATTAACTTACTCCGTGTTATAATAAAAAATGCTAGTAAAATATTTACTAGCCCTCTGGACGTTTCTACTGGCGTTCCTCAAGGAAATATTTTGGGGTCGTTATTGTTTGTTCTTTTTATAAACAATATAGGGCTCCACATATCACGTTTTGCTGATGATTCCACCATTACGGTTGTTTCTGCCAATATAAATAAGCTTAGCTTTAAAGCTAATAATGCTATTAGCCCTATGCAAAAATACTGTGCGTGTACTAGTATAGCACTCAATAATATAAAAACCGACTTACTGCTTTTTTCTATTAAAAAACTAGATTACAGCCTATTAGTTAAAATTGATAATTGCTTTAAACCAGTAACTCGCAGGCCTCCTGGCCTGATGTCGAATATCAGACCGAGTTCATTTGCGGCTCTTTTTGAGCAATTCTGCGCCTACTCCTGCAGTTTCTTGAAGCTTTACAAACCGCAAGACGGGATATGAGCTCCTTAGGATGTTACATGCCATACTCAGTACTACTTGGCCATTTGTACACTCCAGGTTCAAGAGTTCTCAGACCCCCGCCCCGTTGATATGGGAGATACACATGAAGTACGGACGACCTACAATGAATATATATTCATCATCTTGCAGGTATCTCTGTCCAATTGACGCAGCTCATCTACGTCCACTTCATTATTCCAAAGGAGTAGAGCAGAACTGGAACGGCAAGCATGTTAGTCGCAGACACCTTGTTCTTCCCAGAAAGTCCAGAAAACCAAATCTTTGGTGTCTGTACGTGCCGCGGAGAGAATCCTTTATTTGTTTTATATCCTGCATGTGACATTGTTGTACACCGAGGTATGTATAGGTCTCTCCGGAATCCAGATGTCGCAGGATGCTTCCATCAGCGAGCTGAAAATTCCCCGCATCGTCCTCTCTTGAGATGGACGACGGCACATTTGTCCAACCTGAACTCCATAACAATTGCCCGCATGTATTCTTCGACCACCCTAAGAGCGTTTTGTAGTTCGCGCTCTCCGGAGGCATAAAGTTTAAGGTCATCCATATAAAACATACGGGTGACATTATGCCTCCGGTTGCTGTATGGTCTACGTTGATATTCGCGGGTTTGGTGTAGCCCAACAGACAACAGCAGCAGTGAGATGTTGAAGAGAAGAGGACTCAGGGAATCACCCTGGAAAACTCCTCTCCCAAATGACACCTGCTCTATTATTATTATTATTATTTCGTTTGAAATAATATCATAGTTTTTGTTTTTGGTTATCATGAATAAAAAAAGCAAGAATGGAACCGACGCCTTAACGTGGTCCGATTATCACCACTAAAGCCAATTACCGACACCGGGATATAACCGTTTGTGTAACACTGGCAACCCTAATCTGGAAATTGTGCCGAACCCCTACCATAGTCGTATGGTGTATGATCTCTAACCTATTCATATTGCAGATACATACGGAACCCACGGTTTTTTATTCCGTTCGAAGGATGTTGAAGTGAGCAGGTCTGCTCATCTTCGACTTGAGCCAACCTAGATTTGAACTTGATTCAGGCGGATAGATAATTCCCCAAAAAGTCGCAGTCCGCCACTGTGTTTACTATTAAAATTTTTATATTTTTATGTGTCTAATAAAAAGCCTTTAGAACTGTTATTTTTCTCATAACTTATTCACTCAGACAGATCCCTTTCTTCGAGAGTTGAATTTGTTGATGCCAAATGGTTGACAGAAAAAATTGTGCGGTTATAATATAACAATGTGACTACATCAAATACGTATAACAAGACAAGAGTGTATTAATTAGTCTAACGGAAACTGAACCCAAGTAATTTAATGGGATTTAATATTGAGATGTGATATCCTTACGTTGCACGACGAGTTTAATTTTTAACAGCACATGCAAAAAAATATAAGACTAGTAACATTAGACAAGGCACGATAAAATTATATGGCCATCGACCTCTACGATCAGTATATTACCATCAATTTTACCTAAAAGATAAAAAATTGCTTTGAATTGATTAATTTACCGAGTGTGATAATAAACAAAATCGCTTTTGCACTATTTACACTATTACAAAATGCAGGGCACGGTCCTACATTTTTCGTAAATACCAAAACACCATATACTGCAATCGACGCGAGTTTCGCCAACCAAGGTGGCATCATCTAGATATGATTAACAACCTTTACTAACAATGTATCCTATATATGCCTTAAGTATTGCTACCGTTTAGTGAACCGTGACTTACTAACAAATAGAGCGGCCCTCTGTCACTTTTCACACTATTCTTACACTTTGATTAAATTGAAAGACCCAACAAATTTAAATAAACGTATAAACAACATAAATTATCAATTAGAAATTCCAAGCCAATTCATAAGCACAGCATTAGGAACACGCCATAAATAATTCACACAATTTTAACTTTCCGGATACAACAATCTGCAATTCCAGTTTTCAAAGTCATCTGCATTACAATATTTGTCCAATTCAGAATTACAATAACTTTCCTATCTATATAAATTACTACTTATAATTCTATCTATTTTATTGTCGTTTTCAACCGCCTACGCAATAAAATAGAAAAAAATTTAGATATGTATTGTAATTTGTAAAACATTATTTTTAGCTTTTAACCTTTGAAAATGTTGGGCAACATGAGATAGACATATCTGTTCTATTGGTTCCTTGATTCCAAGTTAAATTGATTTGCTTTCAAACGTCTTGGACATTAGCATTTGTTCAACATAGCACTAGTTTGAATTGATGGTCTAGTTTTTTTAAATATTCTTTTTGATTACGATCCTTACAGATAATTTCGCAAATCCTCGATTTTTCGTTTGTTTCAATTTTGTCTTTTGGATTGCCCTAAAAGTTGTTGTAGTTTATTTCCCGATGAATGAACCACCACTTATATCTTTAAAAACCTTACCAATAAATACCACGGGTAAATCGAGAATCGTATGAAATCCATACAAATTTTCATTTAAAAAGATCGAGAAATTTCGAAGTGTCTTTAAATTTGCGTTTCCTAATTATATAATCAAGTAAAACTTACAGAATATCCATTTATTAGCAGCTATATTCCTAATCAATGCCTTTTCTTTTTTCAAACCTCTCCTTATTGAGGGCGAAGCTTAACATGCGATGAACTACAAAATTAAAACTCGCCGTTTTGTGTTCAGAACAATGGTGAGAATCCTAAGAATACTAGTATCTTTTCTGTATGTCAAATTCTAACTTATTTTCACTATTTGTAATTATTAATAGATCTAAAAATGGTACTTGTCCACAGTTTTCAATTTCATATGTGAATCTAACTGTCGCGAAACGACTGTTTAATTTAGAAACAAAATTGTCAGTATCAGTGACTTTTGTACCAAACACTGCAGAAATATCATCCAGATACCTAAGACAAACTCGGGCGAAATAGCCGAATTCTTCTTTTGCTTCTGTTTCGAATCTGTTCATGAAGAGACTCGTTGCTGTTCCTTCATGTTGTTCGAAGAAATTATCATTGAATTAAAAGCAAATTTTTGTTTCATGAAAAATTTAGTGGAAGATATTCTTTTGCTACTTCTTGGTTGAGACTGTTTGATTCGAGTAGATCCTCAAGATAGTCCAACGTCTGTGGTAACGGAACGCTAGGAAACAATGAACAAACGTCAAAGGAGATCAAAATTTTTCTTCTTGCAACTGGATATTTTTCACATTATTAACGAAACCATTGGAATTAATCACAAAATAGGTGGTGCGATGGATAAACTTTCGAACTCCTCTGTTAACTACTTTCATATTTGGTAAGTCGGCGATCTAATTGCTGAAATAAAAGGACGCACCGACTTTCCTGGTTTATGTATCTTTGACAAGCAGTATAATCTAGGTACACTTGGGTTACATACATCTAACTCCTATTTAAAGCTGGCGTAATAATGTTGTTGCAGTACTTAAGCACATTTCTTATTTCGGTTATCATTTTTGGCAATGCATTTCTAGAAAGTTTTTTATAAGGACCATTACTAATCATGTGTCTAACCTTTCATAATAGTCCTCTTTATCTAAAATAACAACCTTATTTATTACCCTTATCAGCTTTTAAGTAAAAACAATCTTTTTCATGCAACCGTTTGATAATTTTTCTATCCTTTGTGGATTTTTATTTTCTATTTATTTTTGTGACAATATTTGTCGAGATTTAATTTCCGCAACTTCTCTGTCATATATAAAGTGCGCCGTTAGTTCGTGGACAATAGGTAGCAATTTTGCTAATTTTAGTACGACATAAAATATAAAAGTTTAGACGGTTAGAGAAGATTTTGAAATATATTTTCGATTATACAGGGCTGTCAAGTAAAAAAGTGGCAAATCAAACTAACCTACTAACACCATGCCAGTTAGGTTTGAATTTTAGCAAAAATTCAAAATGGTACTAACAAACCACCACATTTAAAGGTCTGGAATATCCCAATATGAAGAACGATCACTCATCTGTTATATAGATGGAGAAAGAGGTGGGAGTAGGCGTATACGGGTTAAAATATAGGCACTCAATAGCCTTAAAGCGCATGCCCAACATCTTTCAGTCAGAAATTCATGCCATAGAAACTTGCGCTCAAAAATATTTTAAAAAGGGCACCTAAGGAACATGAATCTATATCTTATCTGAAAGCCAACTAAAGCGTAAAACTCTAAATTCATTTAACTTTAAGGTTAACTTGATGTGGGTGTCGGAGCATGAAGGAGCAGAAGGGAATGAGATTGCAGATTGTCTTGCTAGAGAAGGTATAGGATCATCACATCATTCATCGAACCAAAACCGTCTTTTGAGATATCTAAATAACCTTCATTAATCGCGTTCAGTTGAACGAGATTAGGAAATGGGGAAGGGAACGGAAATTTCTCTACTAGAGTAACTCCGGGGCAAACACAAGCGAGGAACTTTATAAACTACTTGCAAAGGGAGCTAAAGAGCTACACGAAGTAACCAAACTGAAGATAAAGATAATAATAGGCCTTCTTGGAGGTCATTGTTCATTGAGATATTGTAGCTGAGGATGATATATCTAGCTTCTATCCAGAGGCAGACTGTGGAACCATGGCCACAGTAAAATTTTAGGTTTCTTTAGAAGCCCAAAATGTAGTTGAGTACGCATAGATCTAAGGGTTTTCACAAAAGGTCTTTCCAGATCTCCGTAAAAGGAGGATATGTGAACCTTAACTACCCACTCGTAATCTAATCTAATCTCACCACAAATTTTGTATGAAACGGCGGCATTGTTCTTGGTTTGACACCAATCTTTAAATAATGTATACGATGATTCGTTTCTTTTGTTTCCTGGTCATAAACAACGTTACTTTACTTTTTCACTTTAATTTTTAAGGAATTTTGTTATTTTTACACACACTACAACAAAAAACTATCACTATGATAATTGGTAATGAAGATAAACAGGCAAAAAAATTAATATGCAATTCGGGAGGTAAGTATATTTAACCATTCTGAGAATCTATTGCAAGCGCCTTGGGCTGAAAACTCGTCCTCGACTGGTAAATTATACTTACCCTTGTAGCATAAATAACTCTATTATATCGCATGTAATTGAAAGAGGAACATTTTGGAAATTCATTGTTCTTACCATCGTATAAGAGAGGGGATTAATTTCCACTTCTCAAGGAAAAAGTTCCACCACTATCTAGTTTAAACAACAATATAAGTATTCAATATACGTATCTTTAAATAAATATTTACTATTCAAATATTTAAAAATAAACAATCATTTTACAATTATAAGAATAGATTTTTTAACACAAAGATCATATATGTACACTGGAGAGTTTATTAAATATGAAAATGTTGAACAAATTGTAAATGTGATTTTTTTAACAAATCGAAATACCTTCAATTATATTTTGCACTTGTGTAGTAAATGGAACTGCAATAAAAATATTGCTATTCCTAGAATAACATAGTTTTTTATTATTTGCTTTTTGTCTGCTTATCAAGACATCAAGGCCAATCACTGCCGTCGGCGCCGCCAGAATATAAACTCAACTTGGATAATTTTACCGAATAATCACTTTGTCTAAGAGTAAGGATCTTCAACCTACACGACATTAATGGAGCTCAAAGTTTTATATACCTTTCCAAACATAGCGTCACGGACAGGTCCGCTCATTCTTTAAACTTAAGGCTACACCCAGTCTCTCACACCAATTATGTAATTAAATAGGAACGATTTCATTTAATCATTTGATTGCTAAGAGTAAATAGTGCTAAAATATATTCACAGTCTGCTAAATTTTGAAAGGTTTAATTAACTTTGAAGTCTAAAGATTTAAACAACCCACTTGCAAGTAAAACAAGGTATTAGGTACGTAAAAACAGAAATTGGTGGTACCAGTAATCTAACTAGTGTACCTGCAACTCTTGTTCCATACATGTTTGATTGACGAAAGGTCAGGTAATCTTATGGGCTAGGAAAGAACGTTCCCAGCATCTTGTAGGCACCTTTTGGTTAATGCAGCAGTATGTGGTCTGACATCCTGCTGGGAAATAGAGTTCTCCAACCTTTAAAGATACTGTAACGCACCGGGTTGCAAGACCCTATGAATGTACTCTCGAACATTCATGTTTCTAGACTAGAGGGACCTACTTCCACATGCTGTTGCACCGCATACTGACTATCTGATTTTTCTCCGCGTCTTCTGCGCCCATCATCGTGAGCACACAATCAGAATCGAGAATCACCACTCAACACTATCCGATTCCATTTTCATCCCACTGGGCATGTTTTCACATCACTCAAGTTTATCACTCGGTGCCCTCGGGTCAATGGAAAAGTGAGACGGGGTCAGTAGGATCAAAGACCAAAAGAACTTGTTCTTCCATAAATGGACCTAGCAGCCGTAGCAGCCACAGATCTGATTGACCTGAAACGATCCATTAGGGAGGAATTCTTTACGTCCAGAGGGGTCTTACTGGATATAATATTTTTATGATACATATTGCATTGTGGTTTATTTGAATAAACCGTCTGATTTTCTTGTCCTAAACTTAAATATTTCGGTTATCGCATCTTATTTGCGCGATGGATTTCAGAAGATCTCTGTTGACCATGTATTTTCATCCAGTATTGGCATACTTTGCGGCGTACCGCGAGAGTCAATTTTAGGCCCTGAATAAATGTGAGTGAAATTCAAGCATACATGGTGGCCCGTCCATACACTTATACCACCGGGTTCACATCCTAGCCGGACTAAGTCAATGAAGCATAGTGCGGGTTCGGCAAAATTTCCAAATTAGTTATACTAGCTTATTGGTAACGAAAACAGGCTGATGCTTAATAAGCCATAAAAAAATCGTGTATTCTTTTTAAATGTTCTGTAAGAAATACATTTTTTTTAACGAGAATTAAAATTCGGCAACTTAAAAATTAAATGTTAGCTTGACAAAAAAAAATTTAAGAATATATCCGCAGTGCAGGCGCTAATACGTGGAATACCGTGGTTTCAAGTCTGGCGAATTCATTGCTTCATCTGGTGTACCACAGGGTTCCATACTTGGGCCTCTTCTTTTCGTTATTTTTATCAATGACATTGTAGATATGATTGACGTCAATTGTCTTCTGTATGCAGATGATTTGAAAATTAACTGTGATATTAATTCGTTCTGCGATTCCCTTCAATTGCAAATAAATTTGAATAAAATTAATGATTGGTGTGTAAAAAAATAACTTGGCACTGAATGGGCAAAAGTGTAACGTTCTGTCTTTCACAAAAAAAACTGAATCGTATATTTACAATTATACACTCAATAATATGTCTCTAAATAGAGTAACTGAATTTAA
>JANEYF010001718.1:0-21163 GCA_029963845.1 Rhamnusium bicolor
TATAAATAATATGAAGCTAATGGACCAAGCTCATCAACCATCATTATTCTTCAAAAAAGGTAGTAGAAAACGAAAAAAATTAGGGTATTTTAGTGCTGCACAGCTGTTGAAACACTTGGCAATCTTGACATTCAATAATATAACCTGAAAATTGTGGTGTTCTGCTCGGGTCTAATTTTAACTTTATGATTTTAACTCCGCATCCTCTATACTATATACTATATCATCTAGATTTTCTGCAGTCATTCATAATTTTCGTATTTTTTTATGTTTTATTGGGTGCTACATGAACTCTTTAGCAGTGAAAAATTATAAAATACTATTCAACGTGTTCAGTGGTTTCATTGTTTATTTGATTTTAAATTGAAAATTCAAAAAAGAATATGATACCTAACTTTTTATTCTGTGATTAAGTTATCTATCTCTACAGTGTACACGCAAAAAAAAGAACTTCCAAAATGCAATACAATATTAATATTCAGAAAATAACAGTAGGTATATATTATTTATCCAGAAAACTAACTCCTCACATGAATTCCAAAGCGTTAGATGTGTTACGGTAAAATTTATAAATTATTAGGCAAATTTAAGAGATTGATATCCCTTAACTTTTTTTCTATTATGCTCAATCTCTATAAAAATGTTCTATTCTAATTGTAAACCTATCAATATTCTTTTTACCTTTCCTCATCATTAGCAAGAGCATCTATATTAAAAAAATGAACTCTAAATTGGCCATAACTATTTTAATTAATAACACTTTCAATAACTAAGGCTCTAAGAGGTTCCTTCGATCACTCTGTTAAATTTGCAATATCATAGATAAAATTGAATAATAATAATAATAGTAATAAGGCCTTTATTTTTATACTCGGCGAAGTCTAGATCACCCTGTTCTACTTAACCGAGTTATATAAAGTATAAATTTACATAATAATAGTTTGTCACAAAACACACAGAATAATTAAAAGTAATAATGGAACATTAATAAGAACTGTAAATAAATCTAAATTAACAAACATCAGATACTCAAACTAAAATGTACAAGCATATTATCTTATTAGTTAATTAGGTTAGGTACAAGAGAAAATGAGTAAAAATAAAAAAAATAATAATGAAACTTATCTCAGTATTTGTTGTGAAAACAAAAGATTATACATAGATTTCTTAAAACGTTGATGGCTATAACTTTAAACTCATTTGGTACAGCATTATAGAGCTTAGAAGAGTAATAATTAAATGACCGTGTAAAAAATATTGATCACCAAAATATCAATTCTTAGTTAATTAACAAGATGATCAGTTTTTCAAGAATATTGGTTAACAAACAATAATCAAAATTACTAATGTACACCAGAATCCTAAACCTCTATATCTATTAGATATTTTTCAATAACCAATAACTAATTACCAGAATACTGCTGATTATTATGTTTAGTTAAAATAAAAATTTAGTTAAATTCATTTTTGGTTTTTAATTTTATACAAGATCGTGAAAAATCATATTCTAACTCATGCGGAAAGTGTCTTTCCCACACTCGATTGCTTGCCCGAACTGCGTTCCGCGGCGTTCGGGTCAACGACAATCGCGTTGGAAAATAACTATTTCCTAAAAATGTTTAGGAATGTAACATTCCCGCACGCAAATTGAAAGCGGGGCGTGGCCAATTCCCACTAGTGTTGAAATGTGAAAAATCAAAAATATAGGTAGTTTAATTTTTATTATTATAAACATTCATACAACGTTATGAAATTGCACACCAGGTAAATATTCAGGCAAAGAAATACAAGAGGAAGAAATAGTAATCTTCTTTAACGCAGATAACGCACCTGCCTTCAATGTACCGTCCTTTACTGTAGAAGATTAAGATTTAGTACCAAAAATCTGCCCTTTCAATTTCTTCTCATTTTGAATTAATAATTCTATGTACAATTCCGCGACGCTTGTCGATCTTCATCCTCCATGACGCTTAACGTTCGTAATATCTGCTCCATTATCCATTAACAGTGTCAGCGAGGACCGCTTGAGGCGCCAGTGCCCTATATATCCATCTGGATTTGGCAGCCCTAGATACTCTGCTATTAGCTTCGGAATTTTTCCGAACGTGTTGATGCCGACTGCTTGACAAGTACATTTTCCTTTCTTATAGTTTAAAAAGAGATGTTTGTGGTTGACATTGAACAATAGTTATTTGCAATGTACAATCATAATTTTTCATCATAAGAAAATCCTTATTGATTTCTTAGATCGATATCCTTTAAAATTACCATGTTGTGTCTGAGACCCAATTAAGTAGATTAAAATTAATTCCAACTTGTTCGGATTTATTTCCGCTCACAATGCCCTCTCCGACTGACCAAAGAAGCAACAAATTCAAAAATTTAAAGCATTTAAAAAAATACAACTTTATTCTGTTGCCTGATATTTTCAAAAAATAAAAAAAATGTAACTGCATATTTGAAAACTACAAAGTATTTTACATAAGGCTTTTTTCGAAAAATTTAAGTCGATTAATATTAACAAAAATAACGTAGGGTTCAGTTTTAAATGAATACCCATACTCAATATCCAGAGCAATTTAATGTCTGGGTAGGTATTTTTGGTGTTCGTGTTGTCGACTCTTTTTTTCTTGGTAATTTGACTAAAGGAGATGTACCTGAATTTGTTAGAAAATGATGTTCATCTATTGTTAACCGATATTATTTGCCTCGTGATCTAATAAAGACATTAGCCTCTCACCCCGGAGTCCCAGATTTAATTCTCGATCGAAGATCTCAGATTTAGTCTAAAATACAAATTGATCCTAGCAGTGTGCGTCAGTTGTCTCTAAATGTTTAGCCCCCTACCGCACAAAGTACGTTGTGGTACTCCTAGGGGTTGTATTACCTGTTTTTGTTTAATTATTGAGAAGGACGAGCCATTACCTTGAATATAATTTAAAATTCCCACAAGGTGGTGCTTCTTCTCCTCACCATGCATTGCCTGTGAAGCAATTTTTAATCAAATATTTTCTGGGCACTGGATTGTGGCCCGCAGGATCCCCGAACTAATCTCCCTTTTTTTTTTGGTGATTTTAAGAGTAAAATTTACGCAACGCACCCAATTTTTTAGTAGATTTCTAGCAATGATTCAAGCATGAATGCTCTCAAATTACTCCATAAATGTTGTAGAATGTCCGACAACATTTTGAACAAAGGCTAATTTTTCCACGCAATTTCTCGGAAAGTATAGGATCAATTTTAAAAAGAAAAAGTTAACAGGTATTAAAATGATGTCACTTGACCTCTCTTGCCGTTTGAAAATTTGGTGGCCAATATCACCCCCGTTTAGGATTTGAGGTGGCTGCTACCAATGATAATAATAATTTTTAGAATAAAATTGATCTGTTCAAGCGCTTTGTCAAAGTTGATTCAAAATAACATAAACCCAGGTGCACTGTTTCGGTGGGCCACCCCGTATAAAAAATATATTATAAACGAACTTAAATATGCAGACAACTTGTGCGGTGGTTATTGTTATAACGATTTACAATTCAATGTGTGATGACTTTGCATGTATAATGATTGATAACAATCAGAGACAAACTATCAGTGAGCGATAAACATCCGTAATTTTTTTTAGAAAGCGACAACAGAAAACGGTTTTGTATGTTTACAAACGTCTTAGTTTAGATATTTTGTATTCACTGTCCATATGTTATGTTATCTATTTACATCGCAATAATAAAAAATACAATACATTTTAAAAACCTGCCCAGAAAGGTTAAAATGTTTGTTTATTGATGTGAGAGTCCTATTTAGGAATAACAAATACTTTTCAATTTAATATAAACATGTATTTTGCACTACAAAAAATTGTGGCACGACTTTTTTATTTATTATGCACTCATAATAATCTTATTTTCATTTTATTTACATTGTCCATAGATTAAATATACATTGATAGTGTTTATGTAAATTTCATCGCATCAAATCCTGGACCCCAAAATGTTTATATCGAAATTAGCAGCGCCTATTTACGACATTGTTATTTTTGAAATAGTAAACCAGTACATATGGTCAGTTATAACGTATTTACAGTTGTGAAATTAACAAAATCACAAAAGGGCACTGCTTACAATGATACAAAAATGTTTGTGTTCACATTTAGAAGCGATAAATTTTAACACAGGCGTAGACTGTCATGTAGTGTTGTATTATCCCTTTACGTTTACTAGGGTGCACAACGATTTCAATATTGATATTACGCCGCCATCTAGTAGATTCTGCTTTAACTATAGCATGCCCGCACAATTTGTCAAATAGAAGTCTATGTTTTCATTTGTAACATATAGGCAATGTGTGCCGATAATACAAGTTATTTTCACTTGAGCATCGTGAAATACTAATACTTCTAGTATTAGTATTTCCTATTTTTACATTGTATAAATAAAGAAAATTTCCTACCTTAAGTAAATATTTTATAAAAATGGTAGTTTGGATAACTGTAAAAAAATCTACTCTAGTTTTTTCAGTCTGTTCATAGATGGCGCATTCCATTCTACATTCAAATGTAAAATGGAATCTAGATTTTTGTTATATGTAATGTTATAATAATAATAAGAATAATATTATATTTATTGGCAAAATTAAGGATTTACATAACGTTGTATATATGTTAAAATCAAATATAAATCTCAATCAAGAGAACCCTTCTGTAAGATTTTTTAATGATTAATAAATTATTTAATTTCTGAAAAAATTGCATATAAAAAAAGTTCTAGACATATTTTTTGCCAAAAATGAGGCTTTCATCCCATTAGGGCTTTTCAATTTCTATGAAACTTTTTATGTTGGTCCAATTTATTATGTATAACAAGTGGGTCAAATTTGCGCTTTATTAGTAAAACAACTTATAACAAAATAATATGAAAAATTAAATTTCACGGTTATGTAACTTCACTAATATTGAGATTTCGAAAAAGAGTTATATGGACTTGTACCATTATTTTATGAGAAGAAACACCCCTTGAATTTTTTGCTCATAATTTCCCGACACACTACAGTATGCTCGCGGATGGGGTTTACAAGCGGTGTAATTGCAAAAATATTCTCCTTTTCGAGGAAAAGTTATTTACATAAAAGTCTTTGCATCCCTAAAAAATACGATTCAGGTTCAGAAACTTTGTTTTTTATACAAAGTGCTCAAAAA
Source organism: Rhamnusium bicolor (assembly GCA_029963845.1). Lineage (NCBI taxonomy): Eukaryota > Metazoa > Arthropoda > Insecta > Coleoptera > Cerambycidae > Rhamnusium > Rhamnusium bicolor. The sequence goes on from JANEYF010001718.1 coordinate 5,192, forward strand.
TTACAAAAACTTGAAATTAGCTTAAGAGTAAATTCGCCTTATCTTTAATTTTGGAAGAAAATTTTAAATAGAAGACCTGTTTCAAATTTTATAGCCAGTCGAAATCCAAAATTTCAATTGAATATTGGAATATTTGTGAAATAAAAAGACTTGTAGTAAAACACCGTCAGTTTAGCCACCTCTTTTATTTAGTTAATTGCATTCGAATTTAGCGAATACGCGAATACTTTTTCTCGGAAAGTTGAATATTTTAGCAATTTCATCTATTGTAAACCGCGGATATACTGTATATATATTGTAGCCAGATTTTAAAATGAGTCTTTTTATATACCGGCTCGGTGTTGTAGTTGCCTAGAGTGTATCATGGCAAGTGTGATTAGAAATTTATCTGTCGTAGCTGCGGGTTCGAATCCGGTAACGGCACTGGTAATGTCGGTGGGAATGGTTATATGTCCGCGTTTTTCTATGTGTAACCCTCTTCTAGATACGCTTTTAATTTTGTGAGTTGTCTATTTTTTGTGGTGCATATTATTATTATTGTTATATGCTATCTTATTAGTTGATCCTTCAGTATATACAGGGTGAGTCAGTTTTTTGTAGACAAACTTTAACAGGAGATAGAATACATGTTTTTAAAAAGAAAAGTTCCTATAAACATATGTCGTAGAACGCTTCGTTTCCGAGATACAGGGTGTTGAATATAATTTTTTTTTTCTCGAATTTTCATTATAACTTATAAACGAATACTTAGATTTTTTTCCATGTTTGGGGGATAATGCCTATTAATTAAAGGGCATAAAACAAGCGATAAGAATGTTCAAAAACTTGCACGGTGGCGGAGTGGAGGGGTGCTCAACCCCTTTCTTAAACAGAACTTCTACACCAATGACTATTTTTTTAAAAAACTGTTATTTTCGTTATCTACATATAGTTTAACAAAAATAATGTCCCTTCTTCTCTTTCGAAATTCCTGTGCGTTTCCGAGTTATTTTGATTTTTAGTGTTTGATGTGGTACTAAATTAAGTAATTTATTCAGGGTGAGTCAGTTTTTTGTAGACAGAAGATAGAACACATGTTTTTAAAAAGAAAAGTTCCTATAAACATATGTTGTAGAACGGTTCGTTTCCGAGATATATAATTTTTTCTTTCTCGAATTTTTTGAGTATGTATTTGTATGTATTGTATTTGAGTATGGCTTGATATAACAAATATTTATTTTGACTACATTGGAAAGAGATAAAGAATAAGAGATTTCGGCTTTTAGAATCCTTAACAAACCATATTTAGGTAGGTTTCGTTGAAAGAATTAACTATTTAGCCGATAATTGATAATAAATAAATTACTTAATTTAGTACCACATCATACACTAAAAATCAAAATAACTCGGAAACGCACGGGAATTTCGAAACAGAAGAAGGGACATTATTTTTGTTAAACTGTATGTAGATAATGAAAATAACAGTTTTTTAAAAAAATAGTCATTGGTGTAGAAGTTCTGTTTAAAAAAGGGGTTGAGCACCCCTCCACTCCGCCACTGTGCAAGTTTTTGAACATTCTTATCGCTTGTTTTATGTCCCTTAATTAATAGGCATTATCCCCCAAACATGGAAAAAATCTAAGCATTCGTTTATAAGTTATAATGAAAATTCGAGAAAAAAAATTATATTCAACACCCTGTATCTCGGAAACGAAGCGTTCTACGACATATGTTTATAGGAACTTTTCTTTTTAAAAACATGTGTTCTATCTCCTGTTAAAGTTTGTCTACAAAAAACTGACTCACCCTGTATATCGTTGGCCATTAAATATCATAGAAACAATTATTTCTGTGGTACTTGATTAACGTTCAAAGTTACACAGTGGTGTAAAGCTGGCTTTAGTAAAGAACTACAAATAGTACATTGTAATACAAGTGTGGCAAGGGCTTAATTGCAAAACGACGTATGAAAATAAGAACACGAGCACAGCGAGTATTCTTATCATATGAGTTTTGCAATGAGCTTGCCACATACTATTTTCTACGGTTGTGAAGTTTTTTCCCTTAAAGTCTTTCCAAAATTTTAAATTTGCCGTCTGTCAGATTTTATTTAAAATAATAAAGATCAAGTACTGCTCAAATGGTTATCATGACTAACAAATAAAACAAATTATTTTGCTAAACAGACGAGTTCTGTCTTATATCTGCTGCTTTTGAGGAAGTGATGAATTCAGACGAAGATATTCCTGCAGAAATTGTTGCAGCCATTGAAAGTGTGTGTTCCGACCTCTTTCCACGTAAATCGAAGGAACGGTATAAGAAAGAAAAACTTCTTTTCGGAAACTGGTGCCTTCAAAAGAAGGTGAATGTTTATACAGAAGTGGTCCTACTCGCCTATTTCGCCGAAAAGGCCAAAACGTTGAAATCTTCCACGATGTGGTCAATTTACTCAATGCTTAGGAGCACTCTGTCATTGGAAGAAAATGTAGATATTTCGAGGTTTCCGAAACTAATTGCCTTTTTATTAAAAAGAGAATCTGTAGGATACAAGGCAAAGAAATCTGAAGTATTTACCAGAGAACCAATTAATGCTTTATTACTTAACGCTCCTGATGACACATTTTTACTTCTAAAGGTAATACAAATTTCAGTTTTTTTCAATCTGTTGTAATAGGACATTATTTTAGGTACTGTTAATTATTGGAGTGGCTGGTACCCTCAGAAAGGAGGAGTTGTATATTACCATAGATGACATTCAGGACAATGGAGAATTTTTTGCTCATAATCATTCCAGATTCTAAAACTCATAAATCTAGAATGTTTTTGGTGACAAAATGAGATAATTGGTTGGATTTTTATCGTAGATATGTTGAACTTAGACCTGCATCCATAAGAGATAAACGATTTTTCATTTAATACAAACATGGCAAGTGTACAGTTCTGTTGACACTGGCGCTGTAGAGGACCTTACCAGTTTGAAAAGACACGGTGGGTGGCGTTCTTCAACAACAGCAGAAGCATATATAGAAGATAGTGTTAACAACAAAATAAGTGTCTTCAAGAAAATAATAAGCGACAACGAAAATGCCATAAACATTGGTCCAGATGTAAATATTTCTAGTATTTCTGACAATGTAAATGTTCCAGTTTTTCCAAGCATTAACTTAAGTAATTGCAATTCCTGTGTAATTAATCTACATATATAGAATTTAATTGTTATTACCAGTTAAATAATATAACTCTTTAAGGTAAACACACTCTTTTATTTCGGTGTGTGAAGATGTAATCGAGGCGTGTGGCAATTTCATTGCCGCACGGCTTGCGGCAAAGTGACATTTTCTGCAGTCATTTTGAAGTTAGAAAATCGTAGAAAAAAATAATTAATATACCCAGGATATATAAAAAAAGAAATTACTTACAGAACGTATATATATTGGATTAGTATCTAATATCGTTTTTGCATATTATTCAGATACGTATTAAAGATTGTCAGAGGACTATGGGAAATGAATGTTTGATAAGGAAACATACGGAAAAAAAGATTATTATATTTCTGATACGAGCAAATCTTTGAAAAACATGATAATCCACATCTGCGTATATCTATTCAGGATATCTTTCCATAATTCCAGATTAAGGCAAGACATGAACTTATATAAACCACAGGTTTATTAAATGAAAATATATTTATATATTACATTTACATATTCTTGCGACGAAAATTGAGACTCCAGATTTAGAGAAACTGAAATGAAAATAATTGTATTTTTGTTTACGAGTGTAATAAAAGCTGGTTTTAATTTCCCTGAAAGTATTTTTTTCTCTATTTCATCTTCCAAATATTCCTTTCTTTTCTTCTACAAAAAAATTGTACGACATATGAATATTATATGTAGAGAGAAGAGGTAGGATAAATTCCAGAGACGACTTTTACGTAGATATAATATTATATTGTAAACACCTAATGAAACATTTCCAAACAATATGAAATGATAAAAATATTCTTATGTAGGTACTATGCAATAAATATATTTTCTTTATAAAAATGGGAACAAAAAATTAAAGGTTTATATCAGGTAATTGGACAGCTTAAAAAACAATTACCTACTGACCTTCATCTTGAGAGAGAAATGCTTGTTATTGTCGAGTGTCCAATAGCAATGCAAATGCATAGATATAGGTAGATCGCGCGTTTGCGAAGTTGCTTGGTTATCTTGTTTACACCCACTGCCCTATGTTGAAAATAAATAAATGCACTCTAAATATGTAGTATTTATAAAACGTCTATGTGGATAAAACGTAGATACGTAATCAGTGCGAAATTAAGGTTGCTTTTTCATCAAGTAATCAATTTAAATCTATAAATCGCTGTTAAATTTTTTCTGTTAGTAATATCGAAAAACGAAACCAAATAATTCATCCTAAATATCATATAGATTTAATATATAAATGCTGATGCGTATTAATAGGAAATACGATTACACGCAGTTGGTCGGCATTCCGTGGCACATCATTATGTACCGGTTCAAAATCAAAAAGACGTTTTAAATAATCGACAAAAGATAGTTCTGACAGAATAAAGGAGACTCGTAGAAGAACTGATGAATTTATGGAAAAGCTTTCAAAATTCAATCACAGTCAGATCACCTTAAAAATGGATTACTCATTATACACATGGATCTGGGTTTAACAAAAGCAAAGTATCAGGACCTTTGAATGTACAATAGCCAAGTGCTGAAAGACAAGCATTTCCCGCTTACGCTAATATTAGATCTGCAAAACAATTACACATTATAAAAGTAATAAAAAAAAACCCTTCCAAAGACTCATTGCTGAATAAAACTGAACCCATTACATATCTTAGTTTTGATGATCCCTTACCTACCTTAATTGGGATATATGGTTAGCTGGATTTAACCGAGGAGCTTGATATGAATGATGCCTTAACATGGCAAACTCTCTGAATCTATTGAAATCTGATTGGACACTTACTGTCCCCCATGTGCTTCTCAAATAAGAAGCACGTAATGTGCTTCTTATTTGAGAAGCGTAAATGGTAGGATTCCTTTAAGTCGAAATTGTAGCGGTATTGTAGACCAGTAGTGGAACTCGAATTATATATTTCGATTCAAAGCTATAGTTTTGGCAATCTGTTATGCGATTCCTACTCTTGTCTCTGGCGATAGGTCTCCAGAAGCTATAGCTAATTGTCGACATATCAGGAGGTGTCTAATAGACAAAGACCGATTCAATTTGAAATATACTGAAGAAGGATAAAACGTTTTACAAATTTAACGTAACATTTTACGCTGATTTTGCGCTTGTCATTTTGTTTTATCTAATCTGATACTCTAACTTTTTTTGCATAATGCGTGTAACGGCCAAACATTGGAAATGGTTTTTGGAGATTGCTGAAGAAAATCCTGAATTAATTACAAATCAATTTTGCGGAAGTAACGGCAAGGCAAAACTTAATACGTTGTGGCAGTTTGTAGTTAACAGTTTAAATTCTTTAGGCTATGGAAAAAAGTCTGTTGCAGAATGGAGAAAGGTAAAAAGCGTACATATTGTAAATAGTTTAATTACTACCTATTTATTTTAAAGTCAATAACAAACTGGAAAAGCAAAACAAAAACTAATGCTTCGAAAATCAAAAGGGAACAATCAAAAATTGGTGATGATAATACAAATATTGTTCCTCTTAACAAAATCGAGAAACAGCTGCTTAATTTAATTGGTAAAAAGACAGTAGATGGCGACAAAGAAGTTGTTGAGTTGCGCTTAGAATCACGAGTATGTGTGTTACTTTACCCATAAATATTTTTTACTAATATGTGAATTTTAGACTTTAGAATTAAACTCAGAAACATTAGATTCAGGATGTAGCTCACAAAATCAAAATGTTAGTGATCATAATTCCATGAGATTACAAATGGAGGTGGAAGTAAATCTGAAAAAGCACGACCCTCAAACAATATACCATTAATATCAAATGATATTTTAAATTTAACCAATTTAATGCTACAAAGCATAGATGCCAATGTAAAACGTTTTGCAGATTCGGCAGAAAAAATCAGCAACATTTTAGATAGCTCTTTTAGAGTATAGATAGATTTTTTCTGTTTTTGATGGATACGTATATCTCGAGGTATCATTTAAGGCTGTTGTTTTTCTTTAGTTCTCATATTTACTGGAAGATTTGTTTTTATATAAAAATCCGTATTTTTGAGTTTCGGTTTGCATTATAATTTTGTTTTGACTAAGCTTTTAAATTGAGAAAATGTATTATTATTATGTTATATTTATTTAGAAATAGTTATATGGTGACCACGAGAACAATTAACGCTCTGTAAAGAGGTAAATAAGGCATGACGTAATTTGATATACCTATTTATTACCTCCCTACAGTTTAGTATTTTTACACATTGAAGAAAGTACAAGCTGTCACGTGCTCTCATGGCTAACCAGTATATATTTAATTTTTTCCTTGTAAATTTACCCGATTTGTTTAGATTTAGATAAAATATTTTACTTTGTACCTGTTTCAGTTATTTCTCATAAGTAGAGTTGGCAAGTCATGCAGCTATTCAGTGGTGCAACAGCAGGTAGATAGATATCTGATGAGGCAATCATCGGCTGGCGAATAAATTGAAGCGAGTCGCGAGACTAGTCCATTGTTGTATGTCGTAATGTTTACACGCTAATTTATTCCTCTTCGTTGTATTTTATTTTGTTGTGTTGTTGATAATTGTATTTGTTGTATTTTATTGTTGATATTAATTTAATAATAAAATATGTCAGACGTGCGCAAGGGTAAAAAACGGCCATACGCTGAGGAAGCGAATACATTTATTAGCGAATTCCCAGATTTATTCTATAATGGTACTACAATAATTTGTGAGGTGTGCGAGACAGACCTGATGTGCTGGAATAAATTTGATTGTAGACGTCACGTAAATACTGTGCAACATAAAACTAAAAATAATTTCGTGCCTTCGAAAACACAGTTTATGTTCGATCTACTATTAATGCTGATTGCCTGTGATGTTTCGCTGCACATACCTGAAAAACAACCATTCTGGGAGTCCTGGAATAAATACAATCCCCAGGTGACGTTACCCAGTCGCGCAACGTTTCGTAACTATGTACCAACTATACGCGAAGAGATTGTAAATAAGATCAAATATGTATTAAAAAGTACACGGCTGTGGTTATGTATTGACGAGACGGCAGATCGTAAACAAAATTCTATTGTAAATGTTCTAGTACGTGTACTGAATGAACCCTCTTAAACAGACATTTCTACTGTTACTAACTAGCAAAAGACTAACTGAGTGTACTGACAAAACAATTACGTGGGTGGTGCTAGAGACGTTAGAAAAATTTGATCTGTCAACAAGTCAAGTGTTGATGTTTTTGACCAATGGTGGCACGACAATGCGTTTGGTAGGCCGTTCTCTTCAAGAATACGGTTGTGGGTTGGTATATGTTACGTTTAAAGTGCATGCTTTATATTTTATGGCAGAAAATATTCGATAAAGTTTTCCAGAGGCAGATGCATTAATAGCAAGTACAAAAAATATTCCTTAATTCTCCTAAAAGTCTTCATGCATTTTACAACAAGTGTCCCAGTATTCCCGAAGCACTACAGCCGATTCTTACATGTTGGGGAACATGGTTGAAGGCAGCTTTTTATTATGCTGAATATTTACAACAAATAGAAACTGTGATACTACAATTCAATCCTGACGAGGCTGCAGCTATTAAGAGCCAGACAAAATTTGAAGATATTTCCGTTGAAACAGCTTTAAAAACTATTCACAAGAACTATAAAAGACTACATGACACCGTAGAAAACTTACAAAATAGTGCGTTGTCGTTAGCGGAGTCACTACAAATAGTCGACAAAGTAAATCGACTACCACACTCTATAGATGACGAAAAAAATGAGCCCATTAGAGAAAATTTCGCACGTGTGTTAACGCCAGACACAGGTTTTTACCAGATTAAGACAAATTTTTGGTGAAACTGATGGTGCAATCCCAGATCCGTTAAGTATGCCTGTATTACATCAATAGATGTCGAACGGTCGTTTTCAAAATATACGCATATTTTTTCACCACAGCGAACATCACTCACGGAGACAACCATAGAAACATGCAAAGTTTTTACAGATCTTCTCCAGTTTGTGATAACCAAGCTAGTTCATGAAGCTAGTTAAGAGGGTAAGTTGTGTATCCATTGTTATAAATTGTTACAGTTTATTGCTTTTATTACTAGTTAATTTCTTTTATTACGCTTATTATGCTGCATACACCTATGTCTCGCCACACATTTCAGTCAACTCTACAAGGTATATGTATATGTGTCCTTTTTATTTATGATATATTTATTTAAATGTTATGTAATTTTAAAATCAATAAATACAGTTTTGTATCGGTTGTGTTCATATCATTTATATAAAGTTGTAGAATTTTTTTTTGTTTTACTCAATTAACCAACCAAAAAGCATAATTTAATAATTTGCACCTAACAAGAAAAATACTGCCAGTAGGTAAACAATAATCTTATTTATATATTCTTAATTCTACATAAAATATCATCTTATAAGATTTTGTCTTGCAATGTTTCCTTCTAATAACACCTGGTTCCCTGTATCAACATCATCATTTTGAATTTCAATTTCAAAATCATTATCTATTCTTCCTTCTACACCAATATTATGCAAAATAGTGCAGGCGTTAATAATATGTCCAACTTTATCCGGATGATATTTTAAACATTCGTTCTCGCATGATACAACGGAAACGAACTTTAAATATACAATTCAGGCGCTTTACACAATTTCTTCCTCCTATAACTGTTTCTGTAAATGCGGCTTCAGGTGTATTAGGTACAGCATTTAAAAAGAGTGTCATTACCCAAGGCTGTTTTGGGTAACAAGAATCATGAAGTATTTTTATCACCTGAATTTTGCGAAATTAATTACAATTGAAATCATATCTTTAATTTTATATGCCCTTACCATTGTTCCAACATCTTTCTAGTTCCTAATTTGTAATGATATTTCTCCAAATATATGCATCATAGGTAGTGCCTCCATATCTTGCATTAATGTTTAAAATTTCGAGATCATAATCACAAATCTAAAAGGTCTATATGGATAAAATATTTTTTTTATTACAAGAGATCTTTCAACTTACAATCTGGACATTCTTTGAATAAAAGCCTTTACGGTTTAAGTTAATATGTTCCTCAACTGCTAGAACTATTATCACTATATGAGTACAATCTATAGCTGCAATAGCTCCAGGAAACCCACTCGATTGCATAAAGCGAACCTTTAACAATCTTTTTTGTTCTATTTTGTATGAAATTGGATCCATTCTTGACCCAGCACATTTATAATAACAAAAGTAACCTCCATTGTAGCTCTTGACACATATATTAAGACAGATATAATGCAACTTTGTCCCATTGTTTTTGATATGGACCTAAATTGCATAAAAATATGGTGTAGAAAAAAAATAATACCGAAGCTTATATTGCTAAGATGTTGGTTTTTGTGGATATTGTTGGTAAAATTCTATTTAATATACAGTACATTTCAATGAAAACTATCCAACCTAAATAAATTTGGATATATTGATAATATAGTAATAAAGGATTCAGTATGAAAAGTTACTTTATTAGGTGCTTAAACTGACTTCCATTGACCTCCATGCAATAATACAGTAGCGTTTCAAATGCTTGTGATGTTAAGTGTTGACATACTTGAATAATCCTTTGTCGTAAACCATCTATTGAGTCTGGTCGAGTTGCATAGACTTTCGTCCTCAAATGCCCCCACAAAAAAGTCTGAAGAAGTCAAATCTGGTGTCCTATGTGGCCACTCCATCATCGGACTTCATCTACCTATCCAACAACCGGAGAATGTACCATAAAGAAATTGACGGACAGTCACAGCAAAATGTGGGGTGCTCTTGTTGAAATGCAAGGAGATTTTTTGAAAGTTTCATCGTGTACTATTATTTGGATAATTTGTGGATCAACTGCTTCTCTAAGTAATTTCAAATAAGATTCACTATTCAAGGTTCCCTCAATAAAGAAGGGTCAAACAATATAATATTCAATTTTTGAGGTCTTTGAGTATGAAATTCGCACATTATATGTGGATCACTCTCAGTTCAATATCTGCAATTGTGTCTATTGACCAATCCATTGACAGAAAATGTACATTCATCGGAGAAACAAATGTTGTATAAAAGATTTGGAGTGTCAATTAAACTTCCAATACTCGAGACAACGCACGGTGAGGATCATCCTCGTGCAATTTCTGTACTAATTTTATTTTTTATGGATGAAATTTTTTGTTTATGTAAAATTCTAGAACACTACTGCGTGAAACACATGTTGCTCTAGATAATTGTGATAAAAATTGTTGATTCTCTAAAGTAACTGCTCTTAAAACTATAACTTCCATAGCTTCGTCATTAACCACTCGTGTTGGGTTATGCTTTTTGTTACCAACTAATCCCGTTTCCATAAATTTCTGCATCTATTCAATTATGTACTTATGTGTTGCAATTTTTCCGGGATGAGTAGTATTAAAAATTCTAGCAGCTGCCCTTGCGGAATTATTGCTTCCATAGTAGAAATCAATTCTTCTTGCAGAGTGTACACCCTTTTGAAAATAATTGTATTAGAAACGATAAATAGTTAAGAACTAGGCGGTATACTACATTACATTCATTGAATGCATTCATTTGTTAAAGATTCTCAAAGAAATACGACTTAGTTATAAAAAGGAGTAGTTTTTCTTTAGCAAAAAAAATTATCTTGTCAGTACCTATTCTTTTATTCAATTTGGTATGGGTAATTTGCTCGAAAAATCTAGGTGAATGGATTCAAATAAATTTTATCTGCAGCTCCCAAACTATTCACATAAATTATACATTTTTGTAATGACCTGAAAAACTATTTGATGTGACCAGCACATAATTTTCTTATACCAGTATAGGTATATCATCCTGATCTAAAAAAAATTATTCTATTTAATTCCTCACTTACCTCAATTAAATTTTAATATCATACGATGTAATGTTTCATTAAAATGTGTAAAAAATTTCAGTCTACATCAGGCTTTATTTAAACACATGGAAATATATTTTATTGGCTTCATATAGTAGATATGATTTATGATCTTTCATGAGGAATTTTTTTTTTTTTTGAAAAAACAAATACAAAAAAAGTTTAAGTTCCGTGGACCTCCTTTCAGCTGGCCAATTTTGCTCATCACCGAATTTATCATTGTCTTTGGCCTTTGGAACATATGTTTCAAATTTAAAAGCTTTATCTCAAAAACTGTGGCTGTTATCGCGATTATAATGAATTATAATGAAAAAACAACTTTATGGAAAAAAAATCTGTCGGCATGTCTGTAGTATCGCGATAGCAGCCACAGTTTTTGAGATAAAGTTTTCAAATTTGGTACACTTGTTCTAAAGGCTAAAGACAATGAAAAATTCGGTGATGAGCAAAATTGGCCAGCAGGGGGTTCACGGAACCCAAACTTTTTTATATTTGACTTTATAAAAAAAAATATATTCTTGATGAAAGATTATAAATCATATAATAAAGAATGTTTAGTGCCATATCCCCAAAAACATTCTTTATTTTATTTTGACCCCAATAAATCTATATTATTTTATTTGATTATAAATCATGTCTACTATAACAAGCGAATAAAATATATTTTCCAAGTACTTAAATAAAGCTGAAATATTTGGCTTCATAAAATGGGGTTAGGATAAATTTAACAGTTTGACGTCTGAAAGGTCTAATTTAGTTACAAAAATGTCAATTTTCTTTCCATAAAGTTATATTTTTTCATTATAATTTGTCGAGATTCGCCCAGAAATGCAATAAAAATGTTTAATTTTTTTTTTCCCAAAAATTGCACCTTTTTTCTTTCATTCATTATGTCTCTTTTTTCACCAAATTTAATGTGTCACCTAAAATGGTGAAAATCTTAACTGGCAAATTTGGGAAGTCTCCCATTAATATTTTTTGAGTTATCGCTGATACACCCACACGCACGCACACACTCACGCACATGCACACGCACACACACACGCGCACACTTACAGACGCACACACACACACACACACGCACACATGCAAATACGCACACACACGCATGTACCGACAGACATCATTCTGAAAATACTTAGAATGGATTCAGGAGGGTTCAAAACGTATATATCAATCATTCTCGATTTCGAAAAGAACCACGATTACTATACTTCTTTGTATTAGGTATAAGAAAGTAAATATGGGGACGTTCGATGTAAAAAAATGTAGAGGGTGGAATGAGGGGTGGAACTAATCTTAGGTCTATTTATAAGAAAATGAGTCCCCCTCTTTTCACTTTTTGACGTATTTTACGTTTTTTGCAAAAAATAAATATATCCAAATTTATTTAGGGTAGATAGTTTTCATTGAAATGCACTGTATAATGGGCCATATCTTTTGTAAGCATAAAAGGTTCTTTAAAATGATTATCTGAGTTGAAATGGATCACTTTTATTTCTCATAATTCTTCCTCCGATGTTAAACTGACTACGTTCCTTTCTTTGTACCTCTTCTTGCGCAGCCAATATATTTACCATATTTAATGTTAACACTTAAATTCAAATTTATTTATTATCATGGAATTATTAATTAAATTTTTAATGTATTTACCTTTTTATATCTGTTCTATATCTGCGTTTAAATTTCAATTTAAATTTACTTGTCAATGAAATATTCTCTGGAAATATTAAATTATGTTAGGTTATCTTGTAAGTAAATGAAATTATTTAGTTACTTCTAAAAAAATCTCCTCAGTTACATCACAGCTAACATACCTATATTTTTAGAGTAGTTGATAGAAATTCGACGAAACCTGAAACGTTGTCGACAGACAAACGGAGTACGAATAACGACGACTGTAGACACATCTTGTAGATTTCTACTATAGTAACAATACTATAGAGATGAATTCTAAACACAGTGCCACTATACAGGGTGTCTCACCAGGAACTTCATCGATCAATATAGGGAAAAGTACGCACGTAATGCTATTTGGCTTTAATTTTGGAATTAGGGTATTTTCAAACCATTCCTCAAATATTTCTCCCTTCATGTTTTTTGTGGTGATCCGCGTTACAGTCTTCCATGTTCTTCCGCCCAGTTTCAATGCATTTTCAACCCATCCATCAACTGATCCACAGTGTAATATAATCAACCGAGTCCCTTTATTAGAGGTTAGTGAGATTGGTTGACATTTCCTAGATCCATCAGTCCATCCTTTGTTTACGGTGTTATAAGTATTATACCAAGTTTCATCTAGATAATAAATTGGTCTATTTTCCCTTCCGAGTTCTTTTATCTCTTTCTAGATGTGAATCTCGCCAATCTACTATTCGTCTGCTATCAATAATCGCCGTGCGTCTATTAATAGTTTGATATTTAAATCCAATTTTTCTCAGCCAAGTTCTTTGGGTGTATTTTAGATGATAATCCATTTCATTTAGTTTTCTGTCTGCCACGCCAATAGTTGGGATTTAATTTTTTTGACACGCGCCGTAAACTAAAGTTTTGAAAAGTTTTCCTAACGATGGGCCCAGAGTTTTCCATTGACGGATGTCGGATCGTTATTCTCCTAGAATGGCAACTTCTTTCACCAGTTTGTGTATTGTGGGATGCGGAATGTTACCTCAGAGATGCTGTTTCACCTAATACATCTAAATCATACAAATTAGGACCATAAGCTCGTCGCTTGAAAAGATTATTGTAAACATTAAGGCAAATCGGTTTCGCTTGCTTTTTTCAAATGTAGTCGATAATTTCCTACTGAAAACACTCATTGAACTTTGATTTTCTTTATCACTGTAATCACTATCATTTTCATTTTCACAAACACAATAAGTTGTAGATGTAGAGGCCTCTTCACGGTCAAAACATTTCTACATTAAATACGATAACCTTCTTAAATTAATTTCAAAAACACACCAGCAAATAAACAGATAGATATAAAATAATTATTACTTATAACATTACAATTACCATGTATTACACAACCCACCGCAACACGATAACCTTCTTAAATTATTTTCACAAACACACCAGCAAATAAACTGAACTGAACTGTCATAGAATGTAAGTGAAGCTCCGCTGCATTTGCGTGCCAATAAAAACAACAATCATCTTTCTCGCTTTAATGTAAGCGATGTAAAAGACGTCGTTGGTTAGACGTTTCCCGTCCTCATGTAGCATTTTACCCTGCACGTCCCATCACTATACCGATTTCTCGTACTATAGTGTACGTATTAACATTTTAAAAATTAAATAAAATTCGCTTTATCATGGCGTATAAATTTCCAGTTTTCTGTTTGGGAATGTTTCAGTAGATGTTTATGGAATATTGTCTGGAAAAATATTACTGACCACAAATTACAAAATAATTTTAGGAAACAACCACCCATATTTAATAAATGTATGAACTAGGTAGTGTACCGTTCACCACCCGGAGATATTTGGGCTGTGACGTCGCGCCAATGGGACAGCGTTTTCACAGCATCTGATATTCCCAGAAGTTCAATTAGTAATTTAAATATTTTCCAAGTAGAAATGGGGAACTACTTGTATTGTTTATATTAATAGTAAATAAAATGGTGTTTGTTGAACCAACAATAATTTAAGCAATTTTATATATTTCCCATAAATGTGTTTTTAATACTAGAGAAATATGCGATGAAACGATCAAAGTAAGTTTAGAAAAAACTAAGTAATAGCATACTTTACATTTGATCAAATATTTACCTCTATTATTTTAAATTAAGTACATATTAGATTATATTAAGAGTTAATCGTTAAATTTTAGTCTCCGTATTTTTCACCATTTAAGATAATCTTATACGATGGTGAGTATATCGAAGGCGTGAAGGCAAAAGTACAAGCCATCAAGTGATTGAAATTGTATTACACAAGGGTCGCAGTGAAAATGCAATTTCCTTTAGACGCCTCGAGATTTTATACAAAACCTTATCTTGGAACGGTTCATGTGAATATTTAATTTATTTTATTAAACTTGAGTCTTTTGTTTAGCGAGTAAATAAATTATAGTTTATAATCCAGTAAAATTAGCTCAAAATTCGCTATATCCGACAAAATTCATAAAGCGATTCTAAACTTGGCAGAAATATTAAGAAAAGCATCGGAATCACAATAAACAAATGTAGTATCATCCCTTAAAATTGCGAAAACTACTCCTATATTCGATTTAGCTCCTTTATCTGCTAAATCGTCCACTTTTTGACAAAAATTGATACGCATAACAAATGTTTTATTCATTTTTGTCGTGGAATAAATAGTACTTTCGCAAATGTGGCGCGAAGATTAAGGGTGTCGGACTGCTCTGTATACACATACTCTGTATCCATATGAGTTTTAACCGTAATTACTCGAAAACTACTAATTTTACACATAAAGAAAAATGAGTCAATCTGTAGAACGAGAAATAGTATAGAATACGCCAATTACGGTTCTCTTTCCTGAAATGTTTTGATCGATTTATAATGTTTTTAAGAAATCTATGGAATCCCTCTGTAGGCCTTAATATACTGAAGGTAAGTCCGGTATATTGAAAACATCATATGTATCAGCGTCAAATTCATCATCGTCTTAGACGGTATCTACACTTTCAACATTTAGCCAGACATGGCTAACGCAGTAATAGCACATGGTTGAACAACGTAGGCCAACTTCTTTGTGCACCCGTATCTGGTTCCGCATCCTAACTTGCAGCTGCATCAAATTAGTTGTATTAAAAGAGGTTGGCGGTAATTTTGACAATAACACAGTACCTCCTTTATGAACAAGTTTGTTAAAGGCTAGGAATCTGTAGTTATTGAGACTTCTTTTCAACGGAGGAGATTGATACTATAGAGC